>CAJNIZ010048171.1:0-30694 GCA_905231905.1 Symbiodinium pilosum | reverse complement strand
TCCTTGGGATTTTGATAAAGCTGTTCAGGGAATGGAGGGATCGCTCCTTAGCAGCACCTGCACACTCCCAAATAATACGGTACCCTAAGGGTCCAAGGACCCAAATATTAGGGCTTTAGGGCCCAAATATTTTATTATTAATGGTATTTGGGCCCTAAAACTCTATTATTTGGGTCCTTGGCCCCTTTGGGGTAGACTCCATTGTCTTTCGCGCTGTATTCACAGCTGACAACCAACAAGTTCGTCCTAAACCCTGCCTGTAAGCTAGATATTCCTAGTAACACCATGGCTCGATGTCATTTGCCATATGCTTTTCCCCCTCATTCAGTGTTATTGAGAACACGTCCCTATGCAACCCCGAACATAAGCCTTGTAGAATCCTTAACAGAATGCCTTAACAACCCTATAGACCCCTTGTGTCGCCCCTATGGGATCGTTATATAAGCCCTATAGAACCCTTAAAAAACACGGGCATCCTTACGACTTGACTCCTACCACTGCCCCCACCCAACCTCGTGAGATTATCCTCCCCAACAAGCCCTCAAATAAGTCCCAATCAGCATCAATAAGCTCTCATGCTTCCCAAGAATCCATAACAAGGGCCTCACTTTAGGGGAGAACTTGTACTCTGAAGTGCATAAAGAGAACATCTCGCCTTGGGCTTGAGGACCCCTTCCCCTGTTGCCATAATGTGCACGACTATTCTTCACATCTACCTCACCCGTTTGGACAGCGTGCTTTACAGGGATTTCGAATCCAACTCCCAAACTAGCCCTAAGGGTCCAAGTACCTAATAATCATATACTTCCCCCAATCCCGTGCTATAGTTACTATTACCCAAAACCCAAATACTTAATTGTTGGGTACTTAGACCCTTAGGGTAGGGCAGCACCACGTCGCCCAGGCGCGCGCCCATGCTCCGATATTCGCACAGGTGGAGGAAGATCAGGCCATACCAGCAAACTGGGGAGGGGCTACAACGTAAGCCTTTCCCTCTTTGAGTCCCATGGAACTTGGGTGACATGTATCCAAGAATCCTAACTTCATCATTTACAGCCGGGTCTAGGGCATATGGCTTCAGGGTATTTAGCTTCTTCGCCACCGCATCATGATTATCGTGATGATGATGATGGTGATATGGTGATGATGACCCTACACCCTAAAGCCCTAAACCCCTGAACCCTAAGGCCCTAATGCGAACCCGTACCCAATCGCATGGCCAACCGCAACAAGATTTCGGAGGAGCCTGGACCCTAATCCCCAGACCTTAAGTACCCAGTCCACCCAATACCTAAACCCCAAACCCTAAATAGTAGATTCCATTTTACTTTCCATTATCCCTATGTCACCCTACAGATCCCCTATATTATCCCTATAATCTCTATAGTTTCCAATTCCATTTTCCATGATCCCTATATAACCCCAACCCTAAACCCTTAACCCTAATAACCCTAAACCCCAAACCCTAAACCCTAAAGCCCAAACCCTAAACCTTAAACCCCTACATCCCTAAACCTATATGACCCCAATATTATACCCCTATATCCGCCTAGTGTATAGCAGGACCCGGGAGTGCCATCATCATGTTTTCGTACCCTGAGAGTTCAAGTACCAAGTAAATAGGTACTTGGGATTTGGGTTTGAGGTTTGGGCTTTAGGGTTTCGTGTTTAGTGTTTAGGGGGATTTGGGTAATAATAGCTATAGTTATTATAGTGCAGGTTTTGGGTAAGTGTATGATTACTAGGTACTTGGACACTTAGGGTTATATTGGGATGACTCGGACCACTCATTCCCCTACTGCACCAGGAAGAACATCCGAACCCTTGTAGAAGCCAAACTATGAAGTAAGTGCCAATTGGTTCGTC
Source organism: Symbiodinium pilosum (assembly GCA_905231905.1). Lineage (NCBI taxonomy): Eukaryota > Dinophyceae > Suessiales > Symbiodiniaceae > Symbiodinium > Symbiodinium pilosum. Next base: position 28,828 of record CAJNIZ010048171.1, on the reverse strand, counting down.
CTAGATTCCTTGTATCATTGTTGTCTTGGCCTAAGCCCTAAACCCTATTGGGTATGTCGCATGGACCTTGGTAATTATTTTGGCCTTTACATTCGGCCCTGAATCCTGAACTGTCACCATCCAAGCAAGGAAGCAAAGTGGTGAACACCAAACCCTGCATCCTAGGGCAGCGTACACGGAGTGGCGTTCTGGGTATATGTTACGTTTTAAGAGGGTTGTAGCCGGGATTCTTATGGCTATAAGTGCTACAAACTGTTATTGAGAACTTGAAAGTATACGTTATGTAGCTAGGGTTGCCCCCCTTTGTATGCTTGAAGTGCTAAATTGCCAATCCCAACATGAGAAACCCATCGCCCCGCAGCGTAAACCCTCCAAAACGCTTTGTATTCAAAAATGCTGAACTCCAAGCTCTAAGCCCCTACCCTCCTAGTATCCCCCTTAAGAGCCGTATAGTAGTCCGCTACATAATCCTCTATGAAAACCCTCTCTAAGCCTGCCCCAAGGCTCTTAGACCCCCACAATGAGGTCCCAAACCTTTGGCCCCCAATGCCCAAAGGCTTTAGGGTTTAGCATTTAGGGTTTAGGGTTTAGGGCAGAAAGCCCAAAACGTCCCAGGAGCCTTGAGGTAACCCCAAAATCCTGTGAGCATTCCAGACTCGCAGGGGCTGCTGCGCATCCTGCGCCGGCTCCCTGCGCTGCAAGGCAGCCGACCATTTTTTTTGCACGGAAATCGTAGAGCTGGGTTTAGGGTTTAGGGGTTGGGGTTTAGAGTTTAGGGCCTAAAGCGTGTCAGAGATTACAGGTTTGGGGGGTCAAGGAGTTAGGTTTAAGGTTTCAAGTCTACGGTTCAGGTTCTTAGTTTATGTCGGTTTTAGACATATAGGTCTTAGGGAATAATGTGTTCGGCACAAGTTTGTGGGTTTTTTTGCTATATCAGGGTTGGGCTACAAAAATAGTTTAACTGTTTAACCCTAGGCCGTTTTCAAAGCGATAAAATAGGAGCCAGATAGAGTCTGGCAGCTTCAGGGAGTGTGGCCACACAAACATCCTGACATAGCGTGCACTACCCTGACGCTCTAAGTCTTTAAATAATACCTACATTGGGTCCCAAAGTCTATAAATATAGTATTACCTACATTGGGCTATTTGAAGCCTTAAGGCTAGGGTTTAGGGTATAAGGGGTCATACAGGGTGCCCGTTCTCAACTCTCACCCTGAGGACCAAACGCCATAACCCCAAACCCAGAAACCCTAATGCAAACCCATGATTAGTTGGGGATATACAGGGAGAATGGAAAAGAACATGGAAACTGCTATATTGGGTTAAGGCTTTGGGGTTTAGGGACCTAGGATTCATAAACCCGCTCCTTTTAAAGGTCTTAAGATTAGGATCCGTATTATTATCCCTATTAAGGGAAGGGGGGGTTTTAAACAGGGATCGACAGCAACCCTCTTTGCTTGACGAAAGGATTTTGGGATTCCTACGGAGGAATGATGTCATCTTGCACCATTTCGAGTTCCCGAAGCATCGTGATTACAATGCTTGACGGATGTAGTTGTGTTTAAGAGGATTTAAGGAAGGAGCCTCAACCGGGAACCCTAGAGGTATACGAGGAATATATGGTCACATATGGGAAATCCCTAAACGCTAAGCCTTAAACCATTACTAGCAGTACTCCAGAAAACCCATGACAGGCCTCTCCATGCAGCACCTGAGGCTACAGGTCAACAAAGGCCCGCGGTCAGGGGGATTAGGGTTTAGGGTTTGATCTTTGCTAGGAAACATGTATGCCGGGTTCTCCAAAGTTAGGGACCCCTACTTTGGAGTCCTTACAGTATGTTTTATAGCATATAGGTGTTATCTCGGGGGCCCCAGTCATGGCAACTTGCATATTCATAACGACCCACAGATAGGTATGATGTCTTTTCCTTTTTGTGGAGGGCAAGGTCCTTACATGAAGGGAACATGTATTGTGCGGATGAACATAGAAACTGCCGTTTTGGCGCATCTCCATGCGACCCTAACAGGGTCAGCACGACAGGATATAGGCTGACTGACATCAGGTGTACATACATATATACATATGGTATAGGCTGCGTTGAGATATGTTGGCATTACATGGCGTTTCTCACTCCTGATTCCAGAGGGGTTGTAGTCAGCCGCTATAACGAATCAAGGGGGTTGGGGCATATGTCATGGGCTTCCCTAGACTGCGTTTCACCGTGTTGGGTTCCTTGGTTCTTTCAACAACCACCTCATACACAAGAGTGACACCTTTTTTTAGCTAGGTTGTTGGCAGGATCCAAGTAGAAGATGTAGGTTCAGCAGGATTTACTGTATATGTAGTCCAGTGGTCCCTGGGGGATAGGGGTCCCGGTCTAACTAGGACCTCAGGTGAGAAATGGTCGGTTAAGGGTTTAGGGTTTAGGGTTTAGGCCGAAACTAAGATGGAACCCCAGTTAGCTCCCCTTCAGGAGGACACTAGCTTTTTGTAGGGCTTCAGCGCGGCTTTGTCTGAGTTTGAGGGAGCGTATGCATCCCGACCCTGAACCCTAATCAAATCCGATATGCAAGCCCGCGGCAAGGGATGTGAACTCACAGCAGCTGTACCTTCCTCTAGAGGCCTATCAAGAAGCTTCAAAACCAACCCTAAACCCCTAAACGCTAAGCCATAAACCCCTAACCATTACGGGTTAGAGTGTAACGCAGCACCCATTGTGGCTGGCACAGTTCATGGCTGGGCGGAGCCTTGCTTGTTTCTCCCGCACGATTTCAGGGAGAGAGTCCAAGGCGCAGACATCATGTACACATAATTAAGAGACCCTAAACCCTCACTCTTAAACCTCAAAATACACCCCATGCAATCCTTACTGGGGATCCCTGCGTTGCTTCGTAAACCCCTACATATGCCTAGGCTTCCTCAAGGCCACCCCTTCCCCTTTTCGGAACCTCCCTCCCAACTGAGCCAGGCCACTGGGGGAAGTGTAGCCGCCTAAAACCTAAAGCCTCAAATCTAAATCCTGGATTCGAAGCCCTAAATCCTAAGCCCTGAATCCTAAGCCTTTAGTCCGAAGTCCCAAACCCTAAAATTATTTTCCGAAACCCTATAAATCCTAAACCCGAAACCTGTTCAAATGGCTTTTAGCAAGCCCCTGCACCAGGCACTAGCTGGATCAGGGCTGCTTTCTAGCTAGGTTGAGGGTTGAGAGAGTGACCCAATTCCCAGAGGGTCCAAGTAAGGTAATATACATAGGGGTATACTATATAATGGGTATATAGAGTTTTTTGGTTTAGGGTTCAAGTATGCAATGATGAGGTACTTGAGTTTGGGGTAAATTAATAATAGTACAGGTTCTGGGTATGTGTATATATATATATATGATTATTAGGTACCTGGACCCTTATGGATTCTAGATGTATGGCACCACGAGGCCAGGCGTTCCTTTTGGGTTCCATTGAAGACTATTGTATGGCGTACTCGGGGATCTACATGTGGAAACGCCCATATGTTACAATCCAAGTGCAGACCGCACCAGGGGGCTTCTAACTGGGTTATAAGTACAACATGAGGTAGGGGCTTTGCAATGGCATTGGTTAGTGTATATAGGGTTCCACACGATGATCGGTGAGCGTACTAGGGTTTAAGGTACGGTTTGAGGGACCATAAATGGAAACCCTACCACGTATAAGAAGGAACGGGCAGCTCAATGAATGGCGATTTTGGTGGTCCTGTGCTGCACAATTCCCTAAACCCTAAATGTGAACCCGAGGCTCCTATCCAACTTGCACAGAACCTTAGAAGCCCAGTTACCCATATATATATATATATATTGGGTTCCTGTCCTTGGGCCCTTATATCAACTTATAGTATCTATAACCCAAGAACCTACTATATGGGTACCTGGGCTTCTAGGGGAAATTCAGGCAACGGCGGCTGCTACACCATGCACACCGACTCGGGCATCACGGAGCCAGAGGGAAGTACCGGAGCAGTACAGGCCGCCTTTTGTCTTTGCGCAATAGGCTTCCTTTAGGGCTTTAGGGTTTAGGGTTCAGGGCTTAGGGTTTAGGGGTCTCGGGTTTAGGGGTTTAGGGTTTTAGGGTTTTAGGGGTCTAGGGTTTAGGGGTTTGGGGTCCCAGTACCCCAATGTTAGAGCTTCAGGTACCAACAAGAACCATTCAGATCCTAATATTTGAGACCTCCAGGTTCAACCACCAAAAACATAGTCAACAGTTGGCAGTTGAGAGTTTCTCAAAACTGTCCCTGGTCTCAATGCAGTTGGAAGTTCCTATACCTCATAGGCCTGCAGGATTTAGGGTTAGGATTTAGGCGTTGCTTTCTCAAAATAATCCCGAACAAGATAGCTTTGGTCACCATAAACAAGTTAATAAGAACAATAGACGAGCTGCCTTAAGGGTCGGGATTGCTACAGTCGTCTTTTACAATTGCAAGTTGATCCCTGTGTGATGCCTAATTAACTAGGAGCCCTACATTCTCCACATATATCCCTACTGGAAGGGTCCGTTACAGTATGTACATCCACTTCATGAACCTCCCAATTCCCCGGCCGCATCACCCTGCACCAGCGAAGAAGCACAAGTGGGCATTGACCAAATTGTGGCTTCCTGTTGGCTGGGTCTTCGTAGTAGGGCTATGTAAACCCTAGACCCTGCAACCCTAACCCCCCCAAAAACCCAGGAACCCTGAACCCTTAAACCCCACACCCCAACCCTAAAGCCCTAAACTGTCTAAATCCTAAAATCCAAAACCCCTAAACCCTAAAACCCTAAATCGGCTCAACCCCAAAACCCTAAAACCCTGAAGCCTAAACCCTGGGTAATCCGTGTGTTTTGAAGCTACCATGCTGAGGGGCTTTGTGCATTCATGGCCTTTGCATCTGGGGACCTTTTTACTTTCAGGGCTCCTAGACCTAGCATCACATGACTAAAACCAATGTGCTCTGGGTGCCTCAATGTTTAGGCTTTGGGGTTTAGGGTAGCTACTTGGGGCCTAAATAAAAGCAGGCTATCGTCCCAAATAAAGGAGAATCAAACGGAAAGGGAGATGTAACCTAAAATGAAAAATGGGTTTACCCAGGATGTTAGAGGGACTCAGAAAAGGGGCCTAAAGAATTAGCAATATCACGTTGATATCTCTTGGAGGTACGCTATACCATCATCAATACAAGGAAGCTATAGGACCATAATATGGGTCAGGTCAGTCCTCCGTGCAGGAACTGTTACCACACTAGATGATAGGAGTTGTAATAGCCAGTGTAACGACGCCCTTTTAAGGACTGTTAATGTAAGGGGTAATGGCCCTACCCCCTAAGCCCTAGACCCTAAATCCTAAACCCTAAACCCTAAACCCTTGGCTTCTACATCAGGTAAGCCATGATATTCAGACCAAGAAGTAGCTGTCAGCATACCTTGGACCTAACGGAAGCGAATGCCCAAAGAGGGCCAAACTAGAGCTAGCTTGGATGCTGCCTCCACTCAGGCAATTCTATATCGTACCCTTATGAGCATTTTACTGTTCACACGTACAATGCAGGAAGAGGCTCATTGGATATAAGGTAAGTTACCACTGGGCTGTAACTAATAAGAGCAAAGTCTTACAGTTATAAGTCCTGAAAGTGTAGTTATGGGGTTTATTGATGTTAGATACGTAGTAAGGCTATCCCACCCGCTCCCAGTATCTGAAAGCCGTTCTACGGAGAGGCCGTAAATATCCCTATGGCCTAAACCTTTTAAACCCGAACCTTAAACCCCAATAGGCTAACCCCTACACCATAAGCCGAATGGCAGGTCTTGAGGGCCACTGCGCTTTTCTACCTGAATGAAGGCCATGCCGACAATCCGATATTGATGTGGTTGAGGTTTAGGGTTTAGCCTTTAGAGGTGTCTTACGCTTCACAGGGTTTAGGGTATTTCTTATAGGCGTCCTTATATGGTCCCATGAAGGGGGATCGTACAATTTCTACATACCCCAGGCTGTACAAAGAGAACCCCCGCTTTTCAGAGGCCCCCATGTGGACTCAAGAGTGCTTACATAGGTGATCGCATTGTTTCGTTTTAGTCAGAAATTTCCGTCATGGCAGATCACTGCCCACAAGGGTCCAAGTACCTCACAATCATATACCTATACCCAAAAACCTGTACTATAACTACTAGTAGCAAACCCCAAGTACGGCACATGGACCCTCAGAGTACTTCACGAAGAGCCAATCGCTTCGTACAAATATTGGAACTTCCCTACCCCCTGACGCCGCATAGTAGCCGAATTCATACTGTAGTAGCCCACATATGTTAAGACCCATATGAGGTGCGTGTTTCAACGTACGAGGAGGACCCTAAAGTCTAAATTCTGGAAATTCCCATTCTTGGGGAATGCTATGTTCGCCTGGAATTACTCCTGAGCTGCTTAGCTGCTGGCCCTTCCAAATGTTAAGCAACGCCTATAAAGTTCCAAGAAGTGGGGATTCACTGCCCAGTTGAGATTTCTATAGTCTAGATACCCCGGTAGTGCCTTCTTCCCCTTTTTGTTTTATTGTGGGGTCTCCTTATTTCAGCTTGAGTACTAGGAAAAAGGGCACCCTTTGGATGAAGTGGAACCTAGTATTCTTTTAGGCGGAGGCTTCTTTAAGCCTATGCCTTTGGGATCTTCGCTGCTGGACCTAACCCCGAGCCTGAAGCCCTAAGCAGCCCTCCGGCTTCCACAACAGTTGCCGTTGTCAGTTTCTCACATGAGCTATGGTCTATAATCCTCCCCCTTAGTAACCCCCTATACTACTCCCCTGTATAATTCCCCATATGATTATAACCCCCTTTAAGTAGTTGAGACTATGGCTCACATGAGACGGCGCCTGCCAGAAAGGTTGGGAGAAAGATCATGGTGGAGAGCTGCGACTCTATCCTTATCCTTTACCTCCCGTCAGGACGGGTATAGGGTTTTAGGGTTTATCGTTTAGGTTTATCCTCCACCCCCGGTCAGGGCTTTTGAAACGCGGCTTCTGATTCTAGGTTCTACCTGAACCCCAAAAGTACGTAGAATAATTGCTTTTGGGAGCAATTTTAGGGCTTTGGGGTCATTAGTTCACCTCCCTTTGGGGTCCAGGTATAAGGTTCGTGGTTAAGTGGCCCAGGTTTGTTCTAAAGGTTTGGCTGGGTTCTCGGTTGGCCCGGTTTCATACTAGAGGACGTCACGATCCTAAACTCTAGATCCTAGACGCCTAAACCCTACGCCCTAGACCCTGGAAGCCCCCAACCCAAAACGCGTGAGCCAAACCTTTAAAACACAGAGCCCTGAACAGAAATCTTGCTTAAGAAAACTCTCCGCCACGTGAAGGGCCGAACCCTAGACAACTGAGTGGCTGAACTAGACATTTTTACTGGGGATCCCAAAGCCCCAAGGTAGGCAATTTTACAGCTGTTTAGGGTTCAGGGTTTAGGGCCCAACATAGTGATTATTTGTATATTTGGATGCTCAGGGTTTGTCCCAAGCTCGATGCCGCGCAGCGCATACATCTGGTCCCCAAGCCCACGAAGACCACCAAATCCATAACCTGAAAAATCACCAAACCCTCAAAACTTCAGCTCCTAAAGCCCCAGACACTACCTGGACCCCAAAAGTATGTAAACTAGTCGCCCTAAACCCATAACAACAGCCATAAATGCAATTATTTTACATACTTCTGGGATCCATGTAGGCCCCTCAACCTAGCGACCCTAAACCCTACACCCGAACTGAACTCCTAAACCTTGCAGCCCCACGTAATCTTTCCCCCCTAACTTTTCCCACCCCCCACCTCCCTAACATTAAATACCCGCATTATATGGTATATTATACTATATTGCGCGTATTTAGTATTAGGGGGGGGTGGGGGGAGGGTAGGGTTTAATATTAGGGGGAGAGGATTCATTATAAGAGGAATACAGCTAAATCCCACATGCCCCCCATACGCCCTTCATAACGCACATAAAACCCTAGGGCCCTAGAGCTCCCGGTTACCTAAATGCTATGTGACGATAGGGTATATAGACCCCAATTCACATCATTTAGGTAACTGGCCCCCTACCCTAAACCCTTAACCCTAACATGCAACCCTCAAAGGGACCCCATAGTCGTGGAACTCCTTCTGTTCTTGGCAGTTGCAGGATTGCCCCAATCAGCGGTCGACTCGTTTTGTTCGAGCTTGGAGCTTAGAGCAGTGTTCTGGGCCGCTATTTGGGCCTTTACCCTGGGGTTTTCAAGGGGTCCACACTTCTAACCTTAGAAGTTCAGGGTATACTTGGGGTCTCATTGTTTATCAGCAGCAATCTCTTAACCCTCCACCCCCACCCGTAGATGTTAGAGGGTTGGAGGATCGTTGATGGTAATATGTAGATGTCATGACCAGGCATAAGTCAATTGGCGGACTTTTCCAATCTTCTCCACGAGTTTCACAAAAAAGTGACCCCTTTAGGAAAATGGTTTAGATAGAGGTTTAAAGCTTGCTCGTTCAATTCTCCTTTTCCTGGCCCAGTCCGGGGTGGAGAGCAGTTTGCGAAGCTTCTTTCAAACTGCTTCAGCCAGGGGAGGGGGCCCCATCGTAAGAGGGCCCCTGATATGGCCCTAAGGGTCCAAGAACCCAATAATTAGGTATTTGGGTTTTGGGTAATAGTAACTATAGTACAGGTTTGGGGGAAGTATATGATTATTAGGTACTTGGACCCTTAGGGTAAGGTCCAAAAATGGGACCATACTTTTCGACCACAACCTTCCCAAATTCAGGGAGGTTTCCGAAAACAAGGGGCCCCTCTTTCTCGGAGCCCACATGACAGTCTAAACCCTAAATCCTAAGCCCTCGATTTATTGAGACGTTTTTTCGAGGTTCATGGTTACAAGTAGCTAGCCCCAAGGGTCCACGGACTCAAATAATGGGGGTTTAGGGCCCGAATACGGTAATCTGCATGGTATTTGGGACCTAAAGCCCTAGTATTTGGGTGCTTGGACTCTCAGGGTAGGGCTTCGCTACATTCTATGGGCTACATTTTTGAGAAAACGTGGAACCATGTAGCTCTCCAACATATAGCCTCAACAGTAACCACCAGGAATCTCCGAACGGAGGATTTAGACCTTAACGTCGTCTTGAAACTGTTGGCAGGTGTTCCTTAATAATTGCTTTTGGTCATCAGATTGGATGCATGAGGCTTATTTTGAAGCTTCTTAAGATGGCAAATTTGCGGGGTTTCTTGGATACTACCGCCGTACCAGGGCCTGTGACTTGCATTTTTCTCACAATGTTGACATGTCCTTTCACCCAGTATGTCCGTCCGTTACTGCATGCAATCTGTGTGTACTTATCCTAAACCCTAAACCTGTCATGGGCAAGGAAAGCTTGTAGTGAGATGTATCTATAGAGGAAACACTGCCTCAACTTAAGATAGGGTGTACCCAAAGGTTTGCACCAAGAAACATGCAATCCTAATCACATCCTCTGAGAAGGGCCCGTGGTTCACGCACGCGTACCTACGCAGCGCTTACTTCAGCGTCATTCTCTTGTCTGGCTCCCCTAAGGATCCATACTAGCCCAACGTAGGTAATTCTGTATAAGCTCATGGGCCCTCTGTGGGATCCATTTATATACTTGGATCCCTAAGGGTTATGTACGTAGGCCAGTGGGGTTTTCCCAAAATTAGAGGTACCATATGCAGGGTCCTACTACTAAGGGTTGTATTATGTTTGGGTGTATGTTGAGGTTCCCCTATTGCCATATACCCTCTTGATTTTGATAATGCTCATTTATATGATCCCCTATATAACCTCGTTTGAGGAGTTCAGACTATAGCTCATGTAGGCCATTACCCAAAGGGTCGACGGGCTTTATAATGGGGTTTTTGGGCCCAATAATTATAATCTGAATGGTATTTGGGGCCTAGAACCTTAAGATTTGGGCCCTTGGTCCCTAAACCCTCAACCCTAAACCCCAACCTCTAAATATTTGGAACCTAAAGCCCTAAAGATTTGGGACCTTGGACCCTTCGGGGTATGTATGTACGCAGATGCCCGCTGGGTCGTTTAACTGCATCTTTGTGGCCCGCATCTGAACCATAATCTACACTGCTTAAAGGGGGTTACGTAAGGGATTATATAGGATTTAGGGTTGGGTTTTAATTCCTTAAAGGGGCTTAAGTAAAGGTTTATACAGGGTACTGCCAGAGGGGTCACTAAGGGGGATACTCGGAGTTTAGACTATGGCTCGTGTGAATCTTCTCCGTTATTCCTCCCAACTCGTTCCCGCAGCCGTTATTTGGTTCCTTCTGTTGCTTAAATAAGCTTCCGTAAGTGTCGAAGAATTCAAGAATCATTCAATTACCCAAAAACTTGCACTGCAACTACTACCAGAACCCAAAGTATTTAATTATTGGGTACTTGGACTCTTAGGTACAACTACTACCAGAACCCAAAGTACTTAATTATTGGGTACTTGAACTCTTAGGGTTCTGTTGCCTTGCTAATAAGCTCTAGCTAGGCTTTTACTTACCGGGCTGATTCGGTGGAAGGGGGGTAGCTTCGGGTCTAGGGTTCGTTTAGGGTTTTATAGTTTTGGGTCCAGGGTTTACGGTACAAGTTGCATAGTTCTGGCAAATGGACACAATTAGGTTGGTCTAGCTAGCATGGTGGTGGATGCGATTTGTCCGTTTGGCCCCTTTTGGGAGTTCCCTTTATAACCCAAAGGGTCCAAGTACCCAAGAATTAGGTACTTGGGTGTTGGGCAAGAGTGATCTTAGAACAGGTTTTGGGCAAGTATCTGATTATTTGGTACTTAGAATCTTAGGGTAAGGATAATGGCAAATTTGGGTTTATTAGGACCACCCGCCCTAAACCCTAAACCCTAAATTGGTGTCTATTAGGCCTAAACACCCAACCCTAAACCCTAAATTGGGGTCTATTAGGGCTACCCCCCATTTACAGAACCCCCCAAATCCGGCTTTCTCAACTCCCAGGCCGCGTATGGTCCACGAGGCTTTGGACTGTGGCTTCAAATGGCCCAACTTAGGTATTGCTTAATCTCCTACCCTAAGGGTCCAAGGGCCCAAATACTTGGGCTTTAGGTTCCAAATATCACTCAGATTAAAGTATTTGGGACCTAAAATCCCATTATTTGAGTCCTTGGACCCGTAGGGTTAAGGACAGAATGTAGGTATTAATTATATGGCCTGGAGCGCTAGGTGATTTGAAGTAGGCTTTGGGGTTGAGGGTTCTTAGGACTGCCATGTCTAAGGGTCTAGGATGTAGGGTTTATGGAGGAAGTGGGTGTCTTTGCAGGGTGGTTGGAAATCCGATGCCTGATTTAAAGCGCAGTGGAGCAAGTAGACGCCTTAGACTGTAGCTTGCGCGAGCTTCGAGCTTCAGCATCCTACCGTTGACATGCTTGCTTCAGTAGTCAAGGCCCAGAGTGTCCAAGTACCCAATAAAGGGGTACGTGGATTTAGGTAATAGTAACTATAGTACAGATTTGGGGGAAGTACATGATTATTAGGTACTTGGACAATTAGGGTTCTATGCGAGATGATAGAACATGCGTCATGGCATTTCACAATATTGCAGGCCGCAGGTTGCATCCAGCCAGGCTACAGGCAAGGGTCATGTGGCGGTGCTGAATATTTTTTCATAAGGACGAATTCAAGTATGAAATTATCCTGTTCACAGCCCATGTTCTGTTTGGCAAAAGGCTGTGCGCTATCCGTGCACTTTTGGCCTGCTGTAGCAGCGCGCCATAGTGGTATGTAACCAGAGTGCCCTATGCTTACCACTATGACACAGCAACCGTTGTTTGGGTCCTTGCGTACTGCTCTCTCTGCATCATACCTAGTTTCTTAAAAGAGCACTGGTGCCGAAGGTTTGCGACAGTTTGGTTCAAGTGCTCCCTTTCGGAGTACATCTGAAACCCTAAAAGCTGTTGGGTACCCTCAGGGTCCAAGGACTCAAATAATCGGGTTTTATTTAGTCCCCGAAGGCTATAACCTGAATGGTATTTGGGACCTAAAGCCATAATATTTGGGCCCTTGGACCCTGAACCCTCAACCCTAAACCCTAAATCCCAAACCCTAAGTAGCTGGAACCTAAAACGCCAAATATTTGGGCCTTGGACCCTAAGGGGGGAAGCTGCTGGAGGTCCTACCCAACTTCAAGAAGCGCTATTGCTCCTGGCCTCGACATTGCTATAGTGCTCAGGGGAGAGGGGCGGGGAGAAAAGGCACAGGACATAGGCGGCAGTAAAGAACATGGCATTTAGTGTAGAGTTTCGGGAAGGATCCCCTAAACTCCTAAACCCCTAAACCCTAGGTTCAGGGTTTGAGTCTGCAGTTGGGGCTTTAGGCGTCTGTAGTTTTCGTGATTTACGAGAGTCCTTGTTGAAAGTGTAGCGGGCTCAATTTGACCAAGTCCACATAAGATCAAGAGGTGATCCTTTTGAGGCCTGAGTAGGAAACGCTCCAGTGATGGCGTTCCAATATATGCTACAGGGCTGAGAGGGGTGCCACAGGGAAAATGTGTAGATCACAAAGGGATAATTCTGCGGTCGCTATCCAGGATCTTACATATAATTTCGAGGAGTACCTCCGTTCACGGACTTGAATATTTACAATCTCCCGCAGTCAATCGCCGAAATCTGCCTCCCGTGTTTGGTCATTTTCATACTTGGCTAGATTTCTTTACTAACGCTTAGAATGCTGCATAGACTCAGCTACATCATAGTAGAATAGTTCCTGTGCAGGATATGTGTAACAGTAAGTTGCTGAGGGGATCCCAGCCTGCCTTCACGCACCTAGGAAAAGACCGCGCGCAGGGCAAGGCAATCAGAACGTGGGGCCAAACCCAAAAACCATGATAGGGGTTTAGGGTTTAGGGTTTAGGGTATCCCAAACCCAAAGCCAAAATGCGCCCTCCAAACTGCCCAACCCCCGGTGGGCTACCCCGGTGACGGCAATGGAGTCTCATATTGGTCCCTACATAATGCTCAACCATGGTCCCAAAGAAGCCATTCCAGGCTGAGCCCTGAAACCTATAAGCCCTAAATACAGCAGCGCAGCGGCAGCATCCCCAGCGCCAAGGGCACCAGCAGTAGCAGTATTCATGTGATGTTGCGTTCATCTGGTAGTTTCTCTATATATGGGTGGTTGTCAAAATTATGATCTCTTTTTGGGTCCCAATTATAATACGGCACCTAATATTTAGGGTACCCAAAAAGGGACCATAGTTTTGACAACCACCCATATAATGCCACTAGTATCCCCCTTAATATCCCCTATAGTAGTCCTTTATATAATTCCTTAATATAACCCCCCTTAAGGAGTTTAGACTATGGCTCATATGATGCCGCAGGCAGGGGTGAGAAGTGCCCTGAGAAATGTTACTCACCAAGGCTTCACTCTCTGGCGCAGGGCTCAGAGGGTTTAGCATCTTGGGTTTAGGGTCTAGGGTTTAAGGTTCTGAGGTTAGCCCAGACCCCTCATTAATGCACCCCCTCAGCTAAAAAACAAAGGGATTATAATAGGGATCCTGATATCAAGGCCCTGAAAAGAAGAGGGTGTATTAATCATGGGTCTACCTTAGCATTTTGCGTGAAGTGTTTGTCGGGGGGAGGGGGTTGGGTTGTGGGGTTCAGTGTAACCCCGACATCCTAAACCCTAAACCCTAAACCCCTTAAACCCTAAACCCCTTAAACCCTAAACCCTAAACCCCTTAAACCCTAAACCCTAAACGCAGTTCTTCATGGTGAGAGAGAAATGCCAGCCTTTGGGTCCGGCGACCTTGGCTTTTTCGGCTGGCAGTCTATTTTGTAATCGTAGCAGTCTTGAGTTTAGGGTTTAGGGTTTAGGGTTCAGGGTAGTAATAACAGCAATAATACGAATTTAGTAGTCGTAATAGTAATAATAATGAAAGCAATAATGATAGTATTAATAGTAGTGCTAAGTAATAGTCAAGACACAGGCATGAAAGAATGGCTTTTTGACTTGGATCGCATATAATACTAGGCTCTATCCAAGTAGACTAGGTTCTAAAATGTAATCTACTTAGCGCCCAAGTAATAGCAAGTATTCAGGCTTCTACAGTACTTCCTTGGACGCAGCTCCATGTTTGTGCTGCTGGTGCGGGTTGTTCTGCACAGGTTGGAGTACCAAGCATCTTCCAGTGCTTGGGGTACCAAACATCTTCCAATGTTTGGGGATGCGGGATGTCCTTAGACTTCTTGTCATTTGAAGAGGTTATGCACTCGCCTGGAGAAATTCGTTGGGAGTCCCAGAAACTGTGCACATTACATCGCCAAAGTGCCGCGCACTGTAAGTATCCGAGTTCATACAGGACGTTTGAGTAAGCGCAACTACTGGTTTCTCGAAGCGGCCCCCCCGTAGATATTGGCATGGTGTCTGCTTGGGTGCCCGGGTGGATACCCCTAAGGGTCCAAGGACCCAAATGATAGGGTTTCAGGGCCCAAATACCACTAACATTATAGTATTTGGGCCCCAAATCACTATTATTTGGGTCCTTGGACCCTTTAGGGTACTGTACTGGTGCCGTTCTCGTTCCAGCGGAGGTGTGCAAACTCGTTGACAAGCTCGTCAGCAAGCAGGCGATTCCTGTTGGAAGCGAGCTATGATAGTATATTATATATTATAGCACATCATATTGTATTGTAGTACACTACGGTATATCTACAAGGTTCCTGAAAATGATTTTTAATTTCTGTTACATAGAATCCTAATATTTCGCTGAAATTATAATTTCTACTGGGGTTCCAAATCCCTTAGAGTTAAACCCTACACCCTAAATAGTAGTTTCCATTTTATTTTCCATTATCCCTATATAGCCCCCATAGATCCCCTATAGATCCCCTATAGATCCCCTATAGATCCCCTATATCATCCCCATAATCTTATAGTATAGGTTTGGGTCAGGCATTCAGAGCCGAGAGAGTGTTGCTGTTGGCTTGAGCCTCAGCCATGGCTTCTGTAGCATTTAGGGTTTAGGGTTTAGGGTTTAAGGTTTAGGGTTTAGGGTTTAGGGTTTAGGGTTTAAGGTTTAGGGTTTAATGGTTTAGGGTTTAGGTTGGGTACTGCCCCCCCCAGTAACAGTTGGATAATAATTATAATATGGTTCTATGTAGCCCTTGATACGACCCCTAATATAGACTGTTACTCGGGGGAGGGGGGGGGGGGGGCAGTACCCAAAAGCTGGCAATCGAGGTTTCTCTCACTGCGCCTGCAAGCATGAAGCCGGGATGCTCTGGAATATGCACTTCCCAAAGGGTCCATGTACCCAATAATTAGGTACTTGGGTTTATGGTAATAGGTCCCTTTTAAAGGGGATCTATAGGGGTATATAGGGTTTAGGGTTTAGGTTCTAGGGTCCATGTACCCAATAATTAAGTACTTGGCTTTTGGGTAATAGTAATTATAGTACAGGTTTTGGGTAAGTATATGATTATCAGGTACTTGGACCCTTAGGGCTTGTTGTAGCACGAAAACTTGAGAAACACAAGAATCCTTGCAAAATCCGTTCTGCGGCCCAATAGCTCTAAGACCTGCCATTTCCCGCAAGTTTCCGCACGATCGCCCATATGTATAACTCTATAAGCTCTAAACCCTAAACACTAAACCCTAAATCCTGAGCCCTAAGCCCTATATGGTAGTTTCCATTTTCTTTTCCATTATCCCTATATAGCCCCTAAATAACCCCATATAATCCCTATATAACCCCTATGTATTGGGTGTTCCCCAACACCCCAAAACCTGGAAATCCCCACATATCTCCAGCATCCCCGAGGCTCTTAACGCTGGGAAACCCTTTGAACCCAAAACCTTTCCCTGATCCTTACATATCCCAACCCAGACCCCGCCCCAAAGGGATCTAAAATTAGATCCCCTAGAACCATATGGGATTTTATATAAGGATTATATAGGGGTTAATATGGGTCTATGTAGGGGATCTAATTTTTAGATCCTCCCAGGGGTCTGGGTTTGGGGTTCAGGCATTAAGGTGTGGGGTAAAAAGCTTACGGGCTTTGAGTCTGTGGCTTCGTTTCAGAGTCTATGGGGTTTTGAGCCAAAAGATTTTAGTTTAGAGTTCAGTGCTCAGGGTTGGGGGCTGAGTTTAGGGCCTGGGGTGTTTTAGGCTACAGCGGGGTGGGCCACGCAGATACAGAGTAGCTACTTCCGATGGTTGCCAATGAGCCCCAAATTCTTAATCCCAAGCCCGAAATCCCGAACTCCCTATCCCTCAACCCTAGACCCCAAACCCGACACCCCAAAACGCTAAACCCTGAACCAAAGCCTCAACTTCAAACTCTTAATATCCAACCCTTAACTGGGCTGCTGTTAAGGAAGTTGAAATAAGTTACCATAATATGGGTATATGGTAAATAATAGGGTTTCCTTATTACAGTTCTTTAACAGCAAACCCTGTAAACCATAAACCCCAGAACCCTACTAAACTCTAAACCCCGAAACCCTGAACCCTGAACCCTAAACCTCTAAACCCTAAGCCCTAAAGCCTTAAACCCCTGAACCCTAAACCCTGAACCCTAAACCCTAAGCCCTGAACCCTAAACCCGACCCTAGACCCTAAATTCTCAACCCTGAACCCACTAAACAACCCTGAACCCAGGCCGAGGTACGAAGCTGCAAACATGCAGGTGCAGCCTGTCCTAGGCAGGCCACCTTGCCAAAGCCCTAGATTTACTGGTTCTTCATTCATAGGGAATAAGGAATATAATCACTGTATGATGTATTCTCTCCTTCCCTGCTCAGAACCAGTAAGTAAGTTTGGGTCTAGGGTTGATGTTCGGTTTAAAGCTTGCGGGTTTAACTTAGGGATTATGTAGCGCTTAGGGCTAAGGCTACTACCCGAATGGTGAAGAATCAGCCGCAAAATTAAGTTGAAACTGGCTGTTTCTTGGGACTATACGAAAGAACGTCGAAGCCTCGATGATAGCCAATATAGCCAAGCCGAGCTGCGAAGTGTTCTTCATTGCTTACAGTAATAGTTGGGATTGGGAAAGAGACCGGGAAACCCCAAACCCTAAACCCTACTACATCATCTGGGCTTCAGGCTTATTGTGAAGGATTCAGGGCTTACGGTTAAGTGTTTGGGGTTTCGGGCGTAGGGTTTGGCGTCTAGGGCTTCAAAGCTTTTTGCGTATTCTCTAGCTAGGAAACATGCCAAGAGAAAGCAGCGTACTTCGGATTACATGTGAGCTTACAGCGGATGTTCGCACGGTTTGCATTGCAGGCTCAACATAAGCTTGTGAAGAAGACTTCGCATATTCAGCGGGCTCTATTGGCTGGTGCTTGCTTGTGCTGCACATCCATTCAAGGCTTCTCTATGCTTCATCCATGAACATCCGAAGAGGCATGGTGTAAGCGATCAATCACAACTACCGTTTTCCCTTTTTCCTGAAGAATTCGTGCTACTATTGTCCCACAGGCAGCAAGTCGCATTTGCTTCCAACACAAACTGCTGTGCAGCAGAGGAGGAGTCAGCAGGTCATCGCAAAGGAGCCTCCATGAACAAGAAGAGGTATGCACGCAACTCCTCTCACCAGGTAGGGTCTGGGATGCGTCCCGCCCTTGCATGATGACATGTTTGCGCACATGGGGGCTTTCCAAAATTCGGGGGCCCCCTTTGAGAGTTCCGTCAATCAGGTTTGCTCAAATGTGTTGGGATATATCAGGGGGACTTTTTTTTGGAAGCACTCAGGCATGGTTAGATGGAATCAAGCTGCACTACTTGCGCGCTACACTCTCCCAGCAGCAACTCGGCACACGAAAACATACCGCGGATGCGACAGCCGCAACAACATAAGCACCACTGTGCACAGGAGAGCCCACATGTCTGTTTGTAAAATCCGCACACCTTTATCTGCCAAGAAGAGTTGAGGCTCCAGAAATTCCACACGATCTGTGGAACCGCTACGAATCTTATCAAAAGTATGTACAACATATGCTAACCTACGAGTCGTTTTTGCACAAGAACCCGACGCTACAGCGCAGAACCTTAAGCACAAACGCCAAGATCCGATAACCCCGAAGCCCTGTAGCCACCGTAACCCCCAAACCCTAGCTCTTCCACCGCATTATCCTCCTGAAGCTCCAGAACCAACTGCACCAATGCAGCTGAACGGGGCCGAGAGGGAGACGAGGGGCCTCGTCCAAGATACGTGTGCTTAAGGGTGAGCCGGAGGAATAAATCTAAGTACTATCCAAGGGGTATCTAGGCACTATAACAGGGGTATCTTGGTATCATAAAAGGGGTAGTGGCGAGCCGAGGGGAATAAATATAGGAGGAACCATGGGGTAACTAGGCACTACAAAAGGGGTATCTGAATAAAAAAGAAAAAGGGTTTTCTAGGCATTCTAAGAATACTAGAAATGTACATGAGAATACCTATACAAGGGATATTTCTAGCGGACCACTCCCGGACTGCACCTGAAGCACCAGTAAGTTAGTCCATGTTCGCCTAGAAAAAACACTTTTCGTAGAAATACCAAGAAACTCATACCCCAAACAGGAACCCTAAACCCTGTAAACCCTAAACCCTGAACCCTAAACACCAAACCCCAAACCCTAAACCCTAAACCCTAAACCCTATAAACACCAAACCCTAAGTCCAGGCAGTAGTTTTGCGCTCTTTTGCTGGGCGGCGCTCCAGGCTTTGGAGCTGGAGAATCTGCTAATTTCGCTACCCAGGCCCCCAAAAGGATCTAAAAATTAGATCCCCTGGAACCATAGGGGGAATTATATAAGGATTATACAGGGGTTATAAAGGGTCTATATAGGGATCTAATTTTTAGATCCTCCCAGGGGTCTGGGTAATTAGATAGGGGACCCCAATAAAGACGTCAACATAGTGTAACCCTTATTGTCGGGACCCCCAAAAGAGGTTCCCCTAATTTTGACAAACCCCATCTGGCGTTGATTAAGCTCTTAATCATACGCCTGACTTGAAACCTAACCCCTAAACCGCCTAAACCCCAAACCCCGAACCCTAAACCCCCTGAACCCTAAGCCCTAAACCCTGAACCACACCCAGATCAATGCACCTGGGTCTGAAACTAGGGGTTCTCGTTTTAGTGGTCACTCTGTGGTGTAGGGATCCTTCCTTCAGGTTTTTCGATTGCAAGTACCATACCTGTCCTTCTCGAGGATTATACGTCCTTGATTTTGACCATGGGCCCCTACTAATATGGGCTCCTGAATTACACTGTGACTTAAACGCTAAACACTAAACCCCCAAACCCGAAAGCCTAAACCCCACAACCCTACACACTAAATCCCGAGACCCTGAACCCTAAACCAGCCGTTTCCATGTGTGAAGCCGAGTGCTCAGCTGGGGGGATCCCGGAGGGCCACCTCTGCATAGGCATAATTTTCCTTTCAGGTGTATGTGCAGCTGTATGCGTAGATGAATGTTTTATATATATATATTCAAAGATATATATGTGGGTGTATGTGTATATGTATATATGGTGCGTATACATGTACACCTGTATGTATGTGATATGGAGAGGTTTATTTCCATAGAATGGGTCCCTGTTGTGGGAGGTGGAGGGGGGATCCATAATACATAGTAAGGATTCTACTATTTGGAGGTCTATAGGTCTATATCGGGAGCCCTGCTCATGTACTAGATATATGTCTACCTATATACGTATACATCTACAAGCATACAGGTGCGGACATGATCTTTCACATGCACTGGGTCATAGCGTTAAATTGGTAAGTCAGAAGAAGAAGAAGAACATGCGCAAGAACAACTTCAAAAAATACATCATGAAGCTTTCATAAACAGAAAAAAACGTAACAATTACAGACTTTAACAATGCCTCAAGAATTTTTCTAGGCACCCCTCAACAAGGGACACCTTATGTTGAAAGCCCCCGAATGAAACGGACCTGCATTGCATCTCCGGCTGTTTCACGTGACGCTGAATCTGTCACTGGTCTAAGCGCATTAGTGTCCAACGGTCAAAGTCAGTATCCAAACCAACTTGCAATGCAGTGGTTGGACTTCTCTTTCAAAATAAGTCAAGCTTGAGCGCTTCAGGCACAGACGTTCAATGAATGGGGCCTACATACATATCTACCTCTGTGAATTCGATCTTTATTCAAGGTACCCTATATTCTTGCTATACAAGGAATCTAGGGCCACACCCGTGGTACTTATTTACGCTTCTACAGTAACACATGTGCTCCTTGTCATGTCAGCTATGGCAGGCGGCACCTTGAAATCCATGGCTCTTCCAGGCAGCCAGTTGCCGTCAGCGTGCCATCGCGGAGAAAATGTGGAATAAAGGGATTTTGGTGAGGGGGGGGGGGTTTAGGGTAACGAACATACATCGCTCAACCCCGATTAATGGAAGGGCCTGGGGGGAGCTATATAACCACTAATATAACCCATTATAGTAATTGCCATGTTCTTTTCCATTATGCCAATATAACCCCAACATAACCCCAGTGGGATAGGTAGGGGTGCTCGGGCTATGGACTCTGAAAGCATGAATCGGATTCGGTGGTTCCTGGAGCGAGGATTGTTTTACATTCAGGTGGATGTTGGACTTTGCGGGAATACTTGGAGGGCCGGAGGGCTTAGCAACTGGGTTGAAAATTCCCTACAATCCAGTATCCATATGGTACCAGTAGTTATCCCCATTAGGAACTACTTCTGCAATCCCCCTGACCCTCCAAGTATAAATAGAAGGCCTCGCACTATGCGGACAGCCTCAGCCAAGAGGTGAATATAGACAGAGTCATGGCTCGTGCTGAAAGGGGGCGGGTAAGTGGACGGATTCAGATACTGTATATGTTTATATATATATATATCCTGTATAAAGTTTTTTCTATCAGATACTGTATATGGGTTTTTTTATCCCCTGTATAAGGTTTTTTTTATCCCCTGTATAGGGTTTGGGGTCCAGGGCTTAGGGTGTAGGGTATCCTTCCTTTCCGTCCTGGCTCCTCTTCAAGATGCAGGGACACAAAAGAAACAATCCTCCCAAAGCAAAGCATGAGGGAACCAGCCCCCTCCCCACAAGGAACCATTAGGTCACTTCAGTAAAAGTTACCAGAATAGGTAACATGAATTATAGCCTCTTTATCAGACCCCTTTAGAGACACTTACCGTACGGGAGAAGGACCCAACATATCAAGACAGAAGGGAGGGGCTGGCTGTATGTATAGAAAATGGAAACTACTGTAATGGGGTTATATAGGGCTTAGGGTTTAGGATATAGGGATAATGGAAAAGAAAATGGAAACTACTACACTATAATAGGGTATTATCCCCCTATAATGGACAATCAAATGGAAAAGAAAATGGAAAATGAAATGGAAACTGGGTATGTGTAGGGGTTGACTGGGTTGCTGTTGAGGAACTCAATTTAAGTTACCATATTATGGGCACGCAGTAAATACTGGGGTTCAAAAAAGGCTTCTTAACAGCAGCCCAAATGAGCAACCATCTGGTAAACCCATACCTCGCTCCGAAACTCTCCGACTCTCAGATCGACGGATGACTGGGAGAACTGCACGAGATTGATGGGAGGCTTTCCCAAAATTATGCTGTTTTGGGTGTCCCCATCATCAGGATTATCGCATCCTGGGGCCCATATCGGGGTCCCCCTTTTTACGGAAACTACCTGATGGCTCCCGCAAGCTCATCGAAGTACCTATTACAGTCTGTAAGTTCCAACCTGGCCATGACCGCAATTCTTGAGGGATATAAGGGCTTGTAAGAACAACTATCAAGAAGTTCTAAGTAACCTCAGACTTCCAACTCCCCACTGAATACAATCAATATAGACAAGTATATTCACCCAATAGCCATGTCATCTTCCAGTTTCTCTGCCCCTTGTTCCGTCATTTGGCCGTAGGCCCCCTATGTTACAAGCTGAAAAAAAACTGAAAGTCCTGCTATGAACCCTAAACCCTAAACCCTGAACCCTAAACCCTAAACCCTGAACCCTAAACCCTAAACCCTGAACCCTAAACCCTGGACCCAGTTGTCACCGGAGTTGAACTGAAGATGCGTCACGCGACGGGCTTGTAGCCAGACAGTGCCGGAAAGCCCTAAAACTTTAAGGGATTCTATAGGGACTATATAGGGGTTACCATGGTTCTATAGGACTGCATACTATCAGATAGGGCAGATAGGGACAATTCTGGCTTTAAGGGTACTACCCAACAAATAGCCAATCAAATGCAAAAATGAACATGAAATAGAAACTGGGTTCAGGTGATGTACGGGTTATACTTGTTGTCTGGGCTAATGGTCATTGGAACACTGACGAGTGTGCTTTGTTTGCCAAGTTGTGTGGTGAACCTTGATGTAATCGTTTCTTGGCGAGTGTGCTATCGTTTTGCGATCTAAAGCCCTCGGACTCAAAAACCAATGTCCATCCTCTATATATCTCTTATGACCGATAAAACAACCGCACATCATATAGTGGTTTTTAGGGGCTGTGGGTAGGGAAAATGCCAAGGCATAACCAGGCCATCTCCTCCAGTCCCTTACCGCCCCTTACCTACTCACCGTAGTTCAAGAGAAATCCAGTCTGCTGTTGATGGACAAAATCCTGCATGAGCCTAGGTATTTTCATTTCCCATGAGGCCTAAAGACATACATGTAGTAGGTTGTTCAGGATTTTGTCCATCAAGCCGTAGGAAGCACAGGAAAAGCTGTACAATCCCTGTTTCTTACTCTGTGGCCTCAGCTTTATAGCTGGCCGGGCGCTGCTTCCAGGCCGCTAAGACACCATCTGCAGAGAGCCACCCAGTACAAACCGCAAGGGTTTAGGGTTTAGGAAGAAAAGCAAGGCTGACACTGACACCCGGACCTGAAGCCTGGGAAAGGTATGGGATGAAGCCAACCAAACCTGGCCCTGGGCAGATGCCAGCCAGGCCCCAAACAAGCCCGAAAGTCAATGAGCCAAAGATCAAAGATTCGTAGTCTCCCCTCCTTGAGCTCTTCCCGAACTTGCAGTCCTTGCCCCACAGGGGCTTGCGGTCCTCCCGTTCTGCGTAGAAGGACGCGGGCGCCGAGGCACCAAGGCCACAGCCCATGACACACATTAAGCTTGGATCCCAAATGCCAAGCACATCCAGGAAGTTTAGGACCTCTGACCGGCTGGTCATCCCGGGGCAGCCGAGACCCATTCCAAAAGTGAGGCCGCTAGCGAGGGGTGACATGTAGCTGCGAGCCAAGGGGGGCAAACACACCGTGGAAAGGACAAGCACGACGGCAGCAACCAGGGAACCCACGAAGAACTCCCAGCGCGGAGGCCATGACAGCTCTGCAATGCTCCCCTCTGACTGCTGTTCGATGGCATGTCGAGAGACGGCCACAGTAATCGCCACCGCAAGTATGAAGCATGGCAGAGAGATCCAACTCCTTAGGCTTAGCCTGGGAAGACCCGCAGATCCCGTGGCTCGATGTACAGCCACGGCCTACCCGAGTACCTACCCAGACCCCCAAAGGGATCTAAAAATTAGATCCCCTAGAACCATATGGGATTTTATATAAGGAATATATAGGGGTTAATATGGGTCTATGTAGGGGATCTAATTTTTAGATCCTCCCAGGGGTCTGGGTACCCCAATGCAGAGGCCAGAAAGGATGTAGCGCAGCGCAGAGAAGGGGATCGCCTCAGGAAAAACAAACTCGCGGTTCAGCAGGAGGTTCACAAGACCACTTAGCCCAAAAGGAACAGCCATTTCCATAAGGACTCCTTCATCTGAGCCATTGTCTAAACTCCTAGTATCCCCCTTAGTAACCCTTGTAGTAGTCCCCTATATAATCCCCTATATAACCCCCTTTAAGGAGTTTTGTGGACTCCTTCATCTGGCAAGTAACCAGACTCCGCACTGCAGGCCCTAGGATGGCACTGATGCCGGTGATCTTGCCATCTGAGTAGTCTCGTTTTTGGTGGTTCAGCACAGTAAGATAATATTCCTGATATAAAGTACTGTAGCCCAAAAGGAGGATATAATCTTACTCTATATTGGGTACCATCATATCCCCAAATGAAATACTACTCATCTGGTGATGTAGGCTAGAGATGCTGCAGCGCCAGTCAGCAGGCCACCAATGCTGGACTCCACTAGTGTGAAGGCCATCAGCACTTGCTCTTCCTGCCCCTGCATACTAAGGGAACGATAGCCCCACTGGCTACGCCCAAATAGAGTTTAAGTGTCCAACATTCAAGATACAATGTCATTTTGAGGTTTCATTTCATGTCATACTTTCACGCCTTGTTACGCATCATGCTAAGCCGCATGCATGCAAGCCCTAAAAAGTAGATAGAATATGGCTTTGGGTATATTATAATAAGATCCCCATATACTCCATATTCTATCTACTTAAGGGGGACGGTAACTTTATACTGCCACTGCAAATGTCCTGTCACCTAACCCAGCAGGTCCTTTTTTTCTTGTGGCAGGCGCCGACTTACAAGGACTTCCTCCAGTGTCTGGAGGTGTCAAGATCATTAGCAATTTATACATGCTGAGGGGCAAGACAGCTCCATGCTTCTCAATGACTCATAGAGGACAAAGTATCATGGGATCCCAACCTGGAGCAATGAATTCCCACGGACTGTCTTCCCCGCTCAGCAGCACTACTGTAAACCGATGATGGTGAGGCGGGCAGTCCAGCTTCAGCCGTAACCCTGACACCCTAAAACCCTCAAAACATAACACCAATTGCCCTAGAACTCTTTTTGGGGGGCAGGGGGCCTCTGTAGGCCACGGCCCAAACTTTATTCACCTCATACCTGAGTCTGCGCGTGGACGGCCACATCTTCGGCAGAATAGCGAATCGCCCATGTACCTGAGGTGGTTTACTGGGGCTTCCTAAATGGGCCAAGCGCTTCTAAACAGATGGCCATTGCGCAATGGGCTTAGACATTGCAGTGTCATTTGCGGCGTCAGCTAATTATTGACGAAGGAGCTGCACCAAGTCGGAGCAACACGCCTAGCACGCCTATGTGGACCAGCTCAAGCTCGCAGGGCCAATGATCAATGTATACAGGAAAAGCTGACTGGCAGCTGCTCCCAGGTGCGGGGGGTGTTCAGCATGCAGGACGTGCAGCAAGAAGGCCCTCGAACAGAATGAGGTAAGATACCAGATCATATTAGTTCCCACACAAGCAGGTGAGCCCCAATCTCCCAAGAGTGTTTATGCATACTTGTGAACAAGCAAATCTTGGCATCCTATGTTACGAGAAGCTTGTCGCCGAATGCTGGCACACCCTACTCTCGACTGTCTGAACTCAATGTCTTTGTCGGGTTCTTCCACTCCATGATAATTCTGAATCGGGAGATGAAAGTAGCATTACAATCATTAGATGAAAGATCTCCATGCACGAACGTTATTATTGCTTCATCGTGTGAGTCCCCACTCATCAGCACCACTGCAACAATACAGGTCTGCTGCCGCCCCACGATCTGCTGCAGTTTCTCTGCTTCTGGTACTGCCCTTGTCTCTACCACTACCACTGCCACCACCGCCACTGCTACTAGGCCCATAGAACCATCAAACAGTGATGCTATCAGAATATCACCACCGCCACTACGACCACCAGCAATGCGCTTTTGAGGCAGCGGCATGTTTCCGCAGCTAGGGCATCGCGGCATCAAGTCCTCTGCCAGCTTTAGAAGAAGAAAGTACAATTAGGCCTGTGGGAGAGGACAAGTGGGATCCTGAAATTGAAAAACTACCCAACCGACTTTAGGCTTTGCGGGGGTTCTGGTTAGGGGTTTGGGGGTGGGGGGCCCTAAGCCCCCAACCCTAAAAGCCTAAACCCTCAACCCAAAATCCTAAACCTAAACCCTACATAACCCCAATTTACTATATAGCATTCCATTAACCCTATGTCACCCAACATTACTCTAGATAAAACCCTAAACCCTAAACCCTCGGAAGCTCCTGGTTGGGTAGGACAAGTCGTGTGGCATTCTCTAAGCTGCTCATGTCGGGTTCCACCTCCACCTCGGCCACCTGCCAATGCACAGTGTTTAGGGTTTCGGGTTCTAAGGTGTAGGGTTCCAGGGTTCCAGGGTTCTAGGGTTCTAGGGCTCTGGGTTTAGGGTTTAGGGTTCTGGGCTCTAGGGTTTAGGGTTTCGGGTTTAGCAGATATGCGAGATAAAGACCCGTAAAAATAAAAAGCTGTATACAGTGTGCAAAATTCAGAACACGTGTATTGTGTTCTGGAACTAGACATAGTTGCATTCTGCTACACACAGAATGTAGATGTACAAGGTATATGTATATACCCCTGCGCATGTCCCATAGATCCACTCACCTACATTCTGATAGAAACCCTGCATGATGTATACTCAGGATAAGCCCTCAAGCTCACATCGACTTGACACCTCCGCACTGCATGTTTGTCCATCCTCTGACTCAATAATCACATAAGCAAAGTATGGCGACGATGGGGACAGGCTACTTCCAAGACTTGTACTGAGAATCCCCTTAGTTGGCCTATGCGAGGGACGAAATTGACAGCAAGCCTTCATCCTTGTAGATTAAACACTCCAGCAATCTAAATCGCCGCCCAGCCAATGTCCACGAGTAGACACAAGGCATGGAGAAGTCAAGGATTCACGTCGAAGGCTTGGAGAATGAAGATGTAAGAGCTGCAAAAGAGTTGTCTATCTTAGAGGCATCATTCTCCAGCTGCTAAACCCTCAACAACGGTGTTGCAAGGATTGGCAGTGGAAGCCTTGACAGACATGCTGACGCGCTTCAGCTGCAGCTGCGTTCGCATGGCCTTCATTTGCACACTGGTAATCAGGCCATGAGTAAGAGTCCACACTTGTGCTACATCTGCATCAGGTTGCGTGTTCTTAAGTATGAAGGTTGCTGGTGGCTCATGACAAATCTACAGTGAAACAACATATGTAGCACATCGCAGTACTGGAGCACATGAAATTTAGCAAAGCCCTGGCAGGCAGCCTCCACATCCTCGGTGAAGTTGTTGACAGCAACGACGTGATCGCCCTGAGGACTCATGGCACTGCGATAGTTTGGGGTTTAGGGGTTTAGGATTTAGAGCTACCGACTAGGCTTGAGAGAGGCCAACAATCCCATGGGGTCAGCAATTGCGTGTAGTACTTGGCTCCTGCCCCCACCCAGTAACAGTCCATATTAGGGGTCCTATTAAGGGCTGTACATAACCATATTATAAGTATTATCCGACTGTTACTGAGGGGGGGCAGTACCCAATGTATTACTGCAAGGCTTTCTCGATGGCAATGACGTTTTGCAACCTGCCTCCTTGACCTGTCGGTCTGGATGCTCGGCATTCCACCTGCAGACATGACGTGGGGTTCTCCTCGGTATGAATATATATGGCTGGTTGTCAAAATTATGGTCCCTTTTTGGGTATATTAGGTGCCGTATCATAATAGGGATCCAAAAAGGGGACCACAATTTTGACAACCACCCATATATAATATTACATATATAGTATATGGGACTCATAGGGAGAATAAGTTCTCACAAATGTCTAGGGGTTGTTTTGATCAACTCTGACTGGGCCCCTGTTGCAGACTGAAGCATTCGACTTGGCCACTCTTGTCATTCATGCTCGGGAAGAACACGAAGTGTACGAGAACACGTTGCAATCACAACTGCGATCATCCCCGCGGCCATGGGGGTTATACAGGGATCATGGAGAGGAAAATGGAAACTACTATTCAGGGGTAATAGGGATAATGTTGGGGTTCTATTGGGATAATGGAAAATAAAGTGGAAAATACTATAGCATTTGGTTTAGAATACCTTCATGTTGTGTTGAGCACTGTAGGGACACGCACTGTAGGGACACGCTGCGTGTCGAGCTACGTTTCAACAATCCGAAAATCGGGGTTCGGGCTCGATAGGGAAATGCTGGGGGTTTGGCAGTGGAGGCTCCAGAGATTAGACATTGCAGGGGTTGTGTGACCCCACAGCAAGGGCGGCCCACAATAAGACAATTCTGAGGAGAAAGATTGTCTGGGCGAAGAGATTCCGATGTACGACACGTTACACCAAAGTGCCCTCCAGTCTTGAGTAACAAAGCAGTAAAGCAATGGTGCTTGTGCTCATCGTATTTGCGCATGTTACTGCTGAGGACCTTGCCAACCCTAAACCCTCAAACCCTAAACCCTAAAACCCTAAACCGCGTCAATGAATGCTCATCTGAATCGGCTCGCGCCATGAACCGCGGAAAACTTGGTTTCCATTCCAGGTACTGAGAAGTTAAAAGTAATTCCTTCCCCTAACATGATGGAGAATCAAATGGAAAGTGAAATCGAAACCGGTGGTATGAATGAATGTTGGGGTTATATTGGGGTTATATACAGTTGTATAAGGATGATGGAAAAAGAAAATGGAGTCCAATATCTAGGGTTAGGGGCTCAGGGTAACCAAACTCTATTTACAAATCCCCACTTATTACCGTTAGATCTGAGGGGAATGTTTGTTTACAAAAAGGTGAGGAGCGGGGGTTGTTATTCGGCGGAAGTCATTGTTTTGATCCTGACATACATACTTCAACATAGCTTACACTGCTCGTTGTCACGAACTCGCCATGCTCTGGCGTCACCTGCAGGTCCTATATGAGCATTCCCAAAAACGGGGTACCCTTCATTTCCCTCACATATTCTAAGTCTTTTTTACAGGGACCCCCCAAAACAAATCCCCAAGGCACATGAAATCCTCAGAGGCATCAGAGCACCTAGCAGCCCCCAAATCCTGAACCCCAAACCCTAAACCCATTCCCACCCAGGCCTGTTTAGGCCG
>CAJNIZ010048170.1:4065-139393 GCA_905231905.1 Symbiodinium pilosum | reverse complement strand
TGGTGGGCGGCGGCGGCGGTGGTGGCGGTGTCTGAAACGGCTATGGTGGTGGCGGTGGTGGTGTCTGCAGCGGTGATGGTGGTGCTGGCGTGGGGGTGGGGTTGGGGGTGGGCGGCGGCGGCGGTGGGTGCGGTCGTGGTGGTGCTATCGCTATTGATCGAATTTTAGGCCTTGTGGCAAAGCCACCATTGCTGAAGGCTGCACTCATCCAGCTCCTCCAGTGTTGCATGCTTTTTGAACTGACACACCCGTTTCAAAGGCACTTGGGGGGTCCTTGGCAAATTTCCAGTAGATGAAGCAGGCAGCCATAAAGCTGACCTTCCCGCGAACGGCTAAAAGGGTTTGGAGGAGGCAGGTGAGAAGGAACAAATTTCGTACCTTTACTTCCTCCTGCAGGGCCGTGTTGGTGATCTGCATCCTACTAGTTCAGACTGCGCCACTACGGCAGCGCAAGCCTCATGTGCTCGCCTTCCAGTTGTAGTTGTGCCTGCGTGCGCTGGGCTGAGTTCTCGAAACAGGCAAAAGCTGAAAAGAGGCGAAACAACACACCTTCCGCCAGCCCTCCATGACGCGACGCAGCAACACCACCTCGGTGCACATTGCTCGGAGGGGGTTCATCAGTTTATACCTTAGGCTTAGGCGATTTGGGCCGCGATTCCTCGCAATATCAACCTCAAGCTGGCAGGGATCGGCATGCGTCAGTGCAATGCGCTGTGAAATCTAGTGGATTTCACTGAAGACCTCGTTTTCGGTCGAATAGGGCTTCATGGGATCAAACAGGAGCTGGATGGGATCTTCGTAGGACCGCAGATGGAATTTTGTTGGGATGCTGATGGGACCTTGATCACATGTTGGTCGGATTTTGCTGCGGGTCAACTGGGATGTTCACTGAACTCTGATGGGGATTGTTGGGAATTGGGCGGGATTCTGATGAAATCTTCGAAGGGCTTTCAATGGATGCCCGCTACCGGCTTACGCCCAACTCTAATTACCTTCAAGCATGTCGTTTACCCGGTGGGTGCTGCACTGTTCCCTCTCATGGCGTCGATAGCCGCTTGCTCTCAGTTTTTGCGCAGTTGCTACTGATGGGTGGCTAAAGGCTATTCTTAGCAGTTCTGGTGTTTGACTACTCGAGCCAACTGGAAAATGCAGAGAAGGCATACCCGCAGCCAAGGTAGGCCACATGCGTTTCCGCAACCAATTAAACAGCCAATAACGAATAACGCAGGTTTCTCAGAGAAGCCAGGAGCCAATCGAGCAGCAATTGTATCAACCGCCAATAAATAAAGATACCAAAGACGGTCCGAAACGGACTCTATTCTGCGCGCACGGAAAGGACGCCGAAGATTTTGTTCCTGGAAGGGCTTGTGAAAGCTAAGTTGTCAATGCCGAGCATGCCAAGTGATGGCCCGTAATGGTGATGATTCAGATGGGTTCTGAATCTTTCATATGGACTGACTATATGGGACCAGACGGGGGTCATATTGGAGGAAGCGTTACAGCGGCTAAATTATGTTGGGACCATATCGACTTACAGAGGAGGTTATGGGCAAGGGTGGCATTCAGGTCCAATCATATACGTCCAGTGACGCACCAGGAAAACTTACGATAAACCATCAAAATGCCATCAAGAGTAGAACTGCTGAGGATCGTGCTTCCTTGCAGTTGCAAGCTGGTTCCTTACATTTGCCAGCTGCAATTGTGCCGCCTCGACAGCCTGGGATCGCGATTCGGAATGCTGCCCAAACTGCAAATGGCATCCCACAATTGGAGCTCGTCTGGGAAGCATGCTTGCTTGTCCCTCCGGTTCTTGGCGTTCATTGATGGCTGGATTTACCGGAATCTATCGCCTGTGACTTGGCTGGTGGCTGCGAGCAAACTATGTCTACCTGATGCTCAAGAATCAGTTGAAGTGCAGCTGCAATCACAACGATTGATACCAATCTTTTTTTGCACGAACTCTAAGGCTTCTCTGTTGCTTCGTGGCAAGGTCAGCTCTTGCAAGCCCAAGTGGGCACAAAAGCACTCGGCTTCAGGCAGCTCTGCCCAGTAACGTAGTCAAGCATGGACAGCTCCAGGGGCTCCTGACCAACGGAAACCTCGACTGCCGGCCAGCATGAACCCCTGCCATCCAGGCTCACTCACGCGTGGCAGGAATCCGCATGCTGGCCTTATGGCAGCATGATTCTCCGCTCCTCTGACTGAGTACTCATCTCATGCGGCCTCGCAGACTCCAAATCGTCTTGAGTCGAGCCTCGGCAGCCATCAAGCCAGCCTGGATGCATGTGCTAGTATAGGAGGGGTCGAAAGGGCAAATCAAAACCTGCCCGTTTGCAAGAAATACTTGCGCGACACGCAATGGGTTTGGTTACCCCGGAACCCACACCCCTCTGACTCCAGGCCAGCAGTTTGCGCAAGAGACCAAGGTCTAACACACGTGTAGGCCTGTTCATGCTAGCAATTGCATTGCCCACCTTATTCTCCAAGGCCGCGAGATCTGCATCTCCCATCAATGATCGAAATTGCACAGGGAAGGCAAGTCCTACACCTGCTGCGGAAATCGTGTTCGGCTCTGACCCCCTCTGCCAGGAACTATCTTTCCAGTGCCCAACGGCTTTTGGAACTTTGGTGTGCGGTCTACTGGAATCGTCGTCCGCATTTGCGTGAGCTCATTATCAAGGCCATTAGCCAGTTCAAAACCCTCCAAACGAGCTACTATGCCTGGGTGGAGTCGCTCAGATGCTGCTGCTTCCTGCTGCTGGTCGGCCCGCTTTACCGACTGTTAACCAAACGCTGGAGGGCATCGCACAATTGAGCCAGGGCTTCTTCTTCTCCAGGCCGAGATATCGCATGCTCTGGAGGACGTTGATGGTTTCATCCAAATGCGCCGAGTTTCCAGTCTTCTCATCGAGGCTGGATGGCAGCCTGAAAGGAAAAACCGACTTCGAAGTTGCCAATGACATGGCGCTCTTTAGCGATTGCTGGACCTTGAGGCTGATAAGGCTGCCGAGGATTCCTGAAGCTCATGATGGAAACAGCAATGACAGCAAAGCAACAGGCACAAAACAGTGAGGAGCAAGTGGTATACACAAGGTTGGAGCACGCAACTGGGACAGGCCATGTTCTGATATTACCTGTAGGACACATGGGGGATGAACTGTACATGAATCAGTTCTCGCCTGTGCATCTCCTTTGCCGAACAGATCACTTGCCTGGAATGCGATCATTGGCCGCGACACGTTCAGCTGCAGAATGCTGCACGCAGGACAGCAAAGCATCGTGCAGATGAAGAAGCAACACTGAATTTACTCAACCACTGCCAGCTCATCCATCTTCGTGTCGATGGCTATACACTTGCCAATCAGAAAGCCGAGCCCTCGGACAAGGGGTTTTTGTCAACTCGCAACTGCAGCCGTAAACGCTGCAGCAAGCTTCTAAGCCCAGAACCCAGCAGCATGACGTCCTCAACACAGGTCTAGCACTGAGCACGCAGAGGCTATCATACCGCCGTGTTCGTGCACGCAAAGCACATAGGGTAAAATTCAAGTCGTCTTGGCCTGATTCTCCCTCAAACGGCACATGCACATGGAAGCAGGTGACGCCACGCTCAGTTGAGCCTTAGGAACGTGTTCCTATGACAAGCCTCGACTTCTTGTCTCCTCTTGGGAGTTCTGATCTCTGCTCACTTGTCAAGCAAGAAAGGTCTTGTAACGGTGCTGTTGCGCGATACCTCTCTGTGTGCTGCATCGGAGCAAGCTGGCAACAGAAACATTCGGCAAATGTCGGCCTCGAAAGGTTGCTGCTCTGGAACTCCTCCAGGTACCTACGGCTCACTCAAAGCTGCACAACCTGAACCCCCAAGTACCCTTAGAGCGCTAGCTTCGTCGTGACCTCTAGCTCAAATGATTCCGGGAATTTCGAGTGTCCTCCATTCAAACTCCCAACTTCCAATTGACTCTTTCAGGCATCCATCTAGGTCCCTGGTCTCCTTCCTCAGCAGTTGAATTCTATGGCAATACACCGCGTTGCTGTAGCAGAATAACTTAGATACATGGGCAACAATGCGTAAAAAATGTCCAGGTGAGGTATAATCAGAACAAAGCTGACTTTGCCAAACATGCTTCTCTCTATGCGAAGGCGAAACACACAGCTTCTGCAAGCGCGTGCAAGCGCGCGCCGCAACAAAAAAGACAAGCGGAGAGTAGGGGAGCACTTTGTAGTTGGCAATGGACTCTGCAGGGCCGACGCCCACCTGCAATGGCATCACGTGGGTGTGGCCAAAAAGCTCCTCACAGGAAAACAGGGTAGCAATACTCCGGAAAATGTACCGCCCTCCAAGCTTGCCAGTTTGGCCCAAGCCATCTCATTGATTGGCGTTACAAGGTCCAGGCCAATCCCATAGCCTGGACAAAGCAATGGGTTTAGTTGCGACTGTAGGTTTACAGTTTACGCTTGACAGCTGCTTTGAGAGGTCTAGAGTCCAGGATGCAGACTTGGATGCTTGCCTGTGTACCTGCCATCCCGCAATTTGGACTTAGCTGACCTAGCAAACAGCTGGAAAATGCTGACATGCTGACGGTCGATGGAAGCTTGAACAAGCTGTCAAAGAAGCAGGTGGAAGTTGGACACGCTCGCCCTCTGCCATGCACGTCGGCCAAGCGCAGAAGTAATAGAAAAACATCCTGCTTGTAGCTGCAAATGCCACCCCCCCCCCCCCATCCCTGGTTCTGGTTTTCTTTGGAGGCCGGAGAGCTCACCCCCTGAGCCATATAGCCCTCCTCTAGTGGCCATAGGCCGTAGATCGTTTGAGCTCTTTCATTTCATGAATCTCAGCATCTCCGCGCTGTCGGGGGACTCCCCGCCCTCTCACAGATCTGTCGTGGCCCCAGCGGCAAACTGCTTACAAACGGATTACACAGGCCTGACTAAGTCAAACCAGCAGGCAGCATGTGCAGGGTCACATGTCGAAGGCCACATCAGAACCAGAGGTGCTGTCGAAGAACACCTTCAGTTTGCGAGCCTGCACTTCGAGGCAGCAATGCCGAACTAGTACTAATCCACAGGGATCATGTGCAGGCCTGTGACCAGCCCAGTCCATCTTGTGCTGCCGTCTGCGCCATAAGCCAGTACGACTCATACAAGCCTGCTGCCATGCACTCTGCAAGCTTCTCTTGAAGGATACAGACGCGCAGCGCAATTCGATTGCAGCATGTGACTTATTTGGCACATGCTTCAATGGTGAAACTGCCAGACTAATCCAAGCTCAACATTAAGAAAACCTCCCAGATCTAAAAACATGTTTTTGAGCCACTGTCGGGGTCCCAGAGCACTTTTCAGGCAAGAGGCAGCTTTTTGGGTGGAAAAAACCCTAGATAACAACTTAATTCATTCCTGACCCTAATTGCAATAGAAGGATCGTTTACCTAGTTGCTAACTGATTTGAATATGTTTCGATTGACTTACATTGTTTTATGTAGTTGGATTCAGGAGCTCGCCTAAACCGGTTAAAGGTTCACGGAGAGTTGCTTACGTGGCTGCTGTGAAAATGAGAGTAAGAGAGCTGATTCTGGAACCTGATTTGCTTACCAAAGTGAATTTTGGGATTCAGGCTGGTACACCCCTTTACGAAGCTTGCGTGATCTTGGGTGAGAGGGTCTCTCTTCGTGTATAGAGAGCCCCCTAGAATTACAGAAAAAAATAATAATAGGAGGCATGTCTTAAAGGTTCTCAAGTGATCTTAGTAGATTTGCATTGACTTACAAATGAAGTAGCATTTTATGCAATTTGAGTGGATTCAGGAGCTCACCTTAAAAGGCTTCAGGTTTAGAGAGACTCACTTATGTGGCTGCTCTGGAAGCGAAAATCGGACAACTGATTCTGAAACCTGATTTCCTTTCAAAAGTTTATCAGTAATTCTAGTCTCTTAAATTTCTTGCTGAGCCCTGAGCTATCCCTTTTTTACCGAGCTTGCGTGAGAGGGTCTCGATTCATTTCTGAAGAATCAAGGGGGTCTCTGGAATAGTGGGGTCCGGCATTATTGTAGGGGGTGGAACACTCTTACTACTGAAGAACGGGGTTTAGTTTCGTTTGGCTCGTGATGCCTGTGCACTGCAAGGCCTGGCGTCATTGACACCCCAGTAGTTCCAGTGTCAAAGATTGCAAGCACCTACGCGCAAAGATGGTATCACACAGTAGGAAATCAATGGCACTGCGCCATTATTCAGAGCTTTCCTGGCCTTTCGTGGCTCAGAGCTGCTGTTGGATGGCACGACCTAAGCTCAGTGCCCAGCAGCTTGAGACTCACAAAGCTCAGAAGCAGAGAATTCGCATACGTGTGGCACATGAGCCTGCAACTCGACCGCCCACACTTATCATCTTGACAACCGCGCAGTAGTGCTTGACAGGGTCTCCCCACCTGCAGCATTCAGCTTTCAGCTTCATGTCTCCGTTGTAAATGATGGCCAGCTGGGGGAAGGAGTACTACTACAAATCTGCAGAGTGCCATTAGATCCTTGCATAGTTGTCATGTGCTCGAAGCGCAGGCAGGGCACTAAGAAAAAGCTAACTTCAGGTGCACGGAGGCATCTGGAAGAACGGCGGAGTGGATGCGGGAGCAGTAGCAACTTGCACGTGGATTTCCACATTGACATGGATGCAGGGTGCCTTCCGGCTTAGACTGCAAAGACTACTCTCCTGAACTTGCCGGAGGGTGCAGCGCTGTGCAATTCCCAAGGCCCAGGGCACCAGGACGCATCTTCCTCAAACGTGCCTGCGCGGATCTGCCAGCTTGATCCGAGAAGATGGACGCCCTGAGACAAAAAGGCAAAACCGGCAACTTTTCTGAGACTCTTTTCTCGTTCTAGCATCAAGGATGTTTTCACTCGGGTGGCCCCCCGACAATTTGGAGGGATCTTGTAAGGCTTTGCTCGCGCGCTCCCGACAGGGCTGTCTGCAAGCTCCAGCCAGTCAGTGCTGACTTGCCAGCTTGCGCACCGTTCCCGTGAATTCGCCTCCTTCTGGCTCAAAGTTGCGACAGCTGCAACTGGAACAAATTCATTTGACGCGTTGCCGCTGACTGACTGACAGGGATGGCTCCATGCATGTTGCAGCGCAATGGCATCGCGCGCTACTTCATACCCAAAAATTTGTATCAAGCTTTCAGACACTGAGACTCTGAGAACTAAGAAAAAGGTGCGTTATTGGAAAGACTCAGCTGCCGCCTGCCATGGGCCCAGCCATAGGCATTGGTGACAGTACAAGCTTCTCTGCACCAGGAGCTCGAAGATCAATGACCAAGGACTGCAGCAGAGGTTCAGTGTGGTGGTCTGGGAAAACGAAATATGAGTGCCTGAAACGGTGTTTGCTCCAGAAAGCTTGTCTTGATGTCTGACCTCAAGCGCAGGTGCATGGTCAAAGCAAATGCAGGCCGATCTGGCGAAAAGAGTGAGACCGCAGCATGTGATCGCGAATAAGACCGAAAAAGACCGCTTTTCCAGTTCCTCCGAAGCCGATGACACGACCCTGGACGGCCACAGAAGAGATAGATGACGTCTTTGGCTTTCGGCTGCGGAAGCGCCTGCACGCCAAACCGCATGTTCTGAAGCTCCAGGGCATCTCCACGGGAAGCACCCGGGAAGGAAACCTTTCCGTTTGTGCGCCAGGCCACCTGACAGTACAGGGCCGCAAACCAATCTGCACTGCGTGGTAGCAGCACCTCAACAAGTCCAGAAGCATATCCTTCCATACTGTCAGCTTCACCGCTCGGAGAACCTTGTCCCTCGAAGCAGCCCACCTCTTGCAGGTACAACGGCTTCATTTTTGCAAACTCATGGTCAAGTACTCGATCCTTTCAAGCACGCATGCCATACTTCCCCTCCCGTGGCAAGTCATGGACAGACTCCGCCTCTGCGCAGTATGTTTTGCAATCCGAGCGCAGGCACTTCGCTACCAGCAAGAATGGTGACCCTGTGTCTGCCACAGCCGTAATCCTGGAAGACTAGGAGCACCAGATCTAGGGTCATCATGAAAATGACTTCGATACTGCATGCCGCAGAGTCCTGTGCTGGTCGCTTGACGCCTGATCACCTCATTTGGCCGTTTGACTTCCAGGCTCAAGCCTGCTGCATGACCATTGGCAACAATGCGTTTACTGATACTTACGTACACAACGCGTCAAGACTTGCTATGCATCGCATGCAGCAGAGGCGCTGCTGGACTGAAGACTGAAGCACAGGTAGAAACCACCTGCTGCCCAGCGCAAAGGCATCTCGACATCCTGGCAAGACCCCACACGCACCCTCTATGAAAATACTGCAGGGCCAGCCTCCAGATTCGCGACAAGGCTCCTTGCCTTTGCTGTCGGCAACCTGGACACTGGTCAAACACTACATCCCTTTATGCGGGGCCACGAAAAACTTGCATTGCTGAGCTCCATGCCGTGCCAAGCATGCTGCGGTAATGCTGATCAAGGATCGTCGGCACTGTGAAGAGAGAAAGCTGATTGATGGCTTGCAAGCCCGCTTGCCTCAGGAGTGCAAAGCGTCTTGCTTGACGTTGAACTGCCAATTGCCCATTTCGTAGCCAAGCAGCGTTCACACACATTCCTGGCAACAGCAACATAACATGCCGTTTGGATTGTTGCCAAGTATGGAACCGCGGTTTCGAGCTGCACACCGCTTTCATGGGGGTTCAGCAGTCCCAGTCTTGGTTTACTGGGGCTCGACCAGAGGTGCTTGCGGCAGCCAGACAAACAAGCCGCGTTTCAGGTGTTGAATGTCCCACGGCTAGTTACCACTGTGAAATCTTCTGCCAACCCCGGAGTGTAAGGTCCTCACCTTTCATCTTCCTTTTTGCAATTGTCTCTTGCACACAGCTTGCAACACCCTTCCCGAGGTGTCTCTTTTTTTGTTGTAATTATCTGTCAAATCTCATGATATCTAACTTGTATGAAGCAAGCTGAAAATGCCAAGTGGAAACAGGGTCCGCGACCCAGCATGTGGCTTTAGCTGATTTTGCGCATGTCTCGAAATGTGGCTTCCTCCCCGTGCCATATCTGCCCAATGGCGGGGAAATGCTGGCCGCAGCTCGCAACTGCTTAATAGTTGTTGAACTGCACACCCATCATGTGTGTGTGTTCTCGCTCGGCTTACGTATATTTGCGTCCTCCTCTCTTCTTTTCCCTGTGCTCCTTCCTCTTTTGGTGCAAGCATGTTTTGTCTATTCTCTAGCTTCATTAATCGTCCAGTCGATGAAGAGATGATTATGTGCCCACCATTCCCCACCCAATGCAAAGCTCGAAGGCAGGCTGCAACGGAAGGGATCATCTGCAATCTGGAGCACGTCAGCGGCTGCAAACGAGGCCTAGATGCAGGCTCTGATGATTCAAACGACGTTGCCCGAACAGGTTGTATGGCTGCGTAAGGCGATCAATCTGATTCCTGCTGACGACTTCAGCGGAGGCTGTGTTGCCAAGCGTGGCGGGCAGGAGCTCATGGGGCGTCACGTGGCTGTGCTGCTCCGTATGGCGCCAGCAGGGCGGCGTTTCTGTCTTGCATTTTGAGCCGCTTTAATAGGATCTTCCCGCGACTCTTCTCTTTTGTTCTTGATGTAGCTCTACCACTCCATCAATAGATAAACATGTCCACCAGCCAGCTGCCTGCTACCTCTCTCCAACTAAGATCCCAGTAAGAGAGGCCTGCGCATCGCTGTCCTGCATGTTGCCGTAGCATGCACCTTGTCATTCATCTGGTCTCGCTCTGGCGAACATGGAGACACAACACTGACCGACCATACACATGGCTTCCCTTTGCTCAGACCCGTGTGGCTGCATGCCCGTAAAGCCCTCAATACATCTCTAGCAGATTCTAGCACGATCCCTGCTTACGAAACCCTTCAAGCTGCGCAGCCAACCTCCGCAGCGGCTCCCGCAGGAAGTATCATACCAGCAACCGCCCGCTGAGAGCCAAAAGGTGCAGAACCTATTGCATGTATTCGTGCAGGCTTTATGGCATCTGCCCAAGCAGCAGGCAGGCCGTGCGCTCCGCGATTGCTCAACAGAAACCAAATCAAACGGTTCCCAGAGGCGGGAGCCCTGTACAGCAGTGACTGTCAAATTGGTTATCGCCTCTTTACAATGCGAACTTTGCAGCCTCGCCGTACAAAAGCTTATACTGAGACATGCATAGCTTGGGATGCAGAAGTCCAAAAGTGTCGGATTGTTGCAGCGCAATGAATCTGATTTTCGGCGCGCATCATGGTCTCCCACAGATGCAACTTTCTGCGACGTTTGTCACCCCACAGCCCCACAGCATGTTACTCGGTTGGAACTTTAAGCCATTGCATAGTGACTAGTGACTAACGCTTGAAAGTGCAACATGGCGGGGTGGCACTGATCAAGATCATACGCGGCCATTGTGTCATTCATTATTCTGTCTTCAGGCATTTATGGGAAATGAAGCTTGAATGGCGACTGAATAGCAAGTATGGACCATATGACCCTGCAAGAGGAGTTGCCGGTCAGAATAAGCAAGCTAAATACAGCAACACATACGCGTGGTTCGCACTCAGCTGTTGCCTCCGCCTCCACCCTGTGCACACAAGTCATTTCAGTTGTAGCAAGTCTGAGATCATTTGCAAGTGGCCACACAGCTTCCTTTGCCTTGGTCCGTCTCTTTCTCTTCGACCCTGGCCTGAGAGCAGCCACGTTGCAACAAGTCACCGCTTGGCAAGACAACTTGAGAGCTTGGACCATGACGGCTTCTCGCTGGGTGGGGCGGTGAGGCTTTTTGGCAGCTTGAAGCCCTGCACTGCCAGGCAAAGCATAGTGATTGAATGGATACTCCGTGCTCTTCAATAAGACAAACGCACATCGCAGCTCGAGCATATGAGCACAACAGTATTCCACCAGGTACAACTACAGAGCATCCAAACGCGCAGCTGTCGCCTGGAGGACTTGGATTGCAGCAGTGAGCTCCTGATAGAATCGTGCAAAGCCCGCACCGCCTGAAGATCGATGACTGGTCCCTGTTTCAAAGGAGAACATAAAGCCATCTTTAATCAGGGACGTAGACCGGGAAAAAACGAAATGGACTGAGACGTCTAAGACATTGCCAGATCTGTCACGTCGGTGCCGACCGCGCTTTCAATTCATAGCCAGAGCTTTACCAAGGCCATGACTGCCTTGAATGTACCAAGTTATGTTCATACAATTACTGTCTCCCAACTCGGTTTCAGGAGTCTGCGCTCCATGTGCTGATGACTCTTGCATTATGGCTAGCCTGGGCCTCCTTTGCTAGTCTAAAAAGCTATTGACTGATCCTGCATCTGCTCAATCTCCGTGATCATCTTTGCGTTTTCAGTCTCCAGTCTTGCAATATCCTGCGCAGAGGTCGCTTGGCGGGCTCATGTCTCTCAGACAGTCTTGTCTAGATGCTTTTGGAATACCTGCGGCGAACACGGTCAAGCTGGGAGCTTTGCAAGAAGCACGGCTACAAGTCTGAGCTGCAAAGGGCTTACCGAGAAGAACAAATCAGGCATTTCCGCTCGTCCTTCGTCGAGGAAGAGCTCTTGGCTCCGTTCTGTTCCTGAAAGCAAGACGGCACAGCGCACAAGAACCTGGAACACTGCATCAGGTTGCACAACTTGCTCTGATTGCAGCTTGGCGAGGCTTGGGTGCAATACGTTACAAACCGCCGAGCCTCGCCAGGAGGAGACTTGACTGCCTGCCCGTTCTGCAAGGCTTCCCAGGCGCAGACCCTCTTGCTAGATCCCCTTGGATAACCCCATCATGCCCTACACCGAATGTGCTGCTACACGGACGATGATCCACCATGCCAGTACCGAAACCTCGTGCAGCCAATCCAGCAGCAGCTTCGTTTGCTTGGTGCCGAAGAAGTGCTGATTCTGCCTCAGTGCTCGCAGAGGCTCTGAGTTCGACACGGAAGTCCGTTCAAATGCTTCGTCAAGAGCGCCGGATGGCGCCGGTCCAGAGCTTTGAGAGGTTTCGAGCACACTATGGCCGATGCATTGTCGACAGCAAGGCCACATAGTCGTAGTAAAAATTTGGGTCTTTGTCGCACCTTGCACGAACAAGCACATCAAATGATAGCCTGCACTGTGGCTCAACCTATGGCTCCAGAACAGCTCTGAGATCAATATGCTGCGGAGCTTCAACTTGCACTCAAGGTGATGCGAAAAGCTGGGCGGAGCACTTTCCCGCAGCATAAGCCTTCTTGATTTTCTGCACAGCCTGACACAGACCAAGTGCAGGTCTCAAATTGCAGGAATGCCACTCAGGCCAAGAAATGCAACATGTCCTGGGGTCTCAACTCGTGAAATGTAACTACGGCACCGTAATCAAGTTGCTAATTTGTTGAGCAAGTGTTTAGTACTGAAGGCTTGCACTTCTTTTGCACAGGTTTTGTAGTCTTGTGTGTTTAGCGCACTCTGGTCACAGGCAGCACCGAGCAACACAGCCGTCCCTGCCGAGCACCTTGAAGAGCTGTTCAGTGGTGCTGTCGTCTAGCGTATCCTGCGTTGTGGATTGCGGAGGCTGTGCAAAAACTGTCTGCTTCAGTATAACCTGATGCCGGCAACGGGCACTTGTGCCTCCTAAGCAAGTTATGAGTTCGGGCCAATGAACACAAAATGGAGAACGGGTATCCTAGGCACGGCATCTTGTAGCCAAGCGCGGGCCTCCTCGGGAAGATTGAAGATGGCTTCGTTTAGCCTCGCGCACAAGCGGCTGTATTGCCAGTGGTCTCACTTGCTCAAAGGTCGGCTGGCAGTGTTCTGACACCATGGCCTGTAGATATCCTCGGCAGAGTAGGTCCTCACGGCTTGCGAAACGACCAGCTCAATTCGCATCATGATCAGAAGAGTCAAGAAGGTGGCCCTACCTACGCTGTTGGGTAGCAAAAGCTGGTGGCAAGAGTCAGGACAGTCCCACTATCTGAGCCGATGGATTCCAGCACCGAGTGCAGGTACATGCCTGAGCGCGACTAAGTGCCAGCTTCCCATACTGCTGAATGAAAGCAGCGCGCGCCTGGCCAGTTGGGCTTGGGGCTGGCGCACCCCAATGCTGAAAGAAGCAGCGGCGTGGTCGGGAAGCATGCATCATCACTGCTCATGCAATTCAGTCTCGTACTGGCTGACTCATGAATACATAAGAATATTTTCTGTCAAGCATGCGCAACATGACCAAGCACCTTTTCACGGATCAATGGCTTTGCCAGTTGTCCAGAATCTACTTCACTACGCGTCCGTGTGGTCATTGACACGGGCGCGATTGCTATCTGAGAATATTCATGGTGACAAGTTGTTCGAAGTTGTAGGCAGTTGAGCATTTGTGAAGCCCACTTTTTTATCAGGATGTCTTCTTGCGTAGAAAGTCATCAAGAAGAGCCATTCAATCTGCGTGAACAAATTCACAAAGCTTGTGGCAACCTGGGAAAGCTTCTCTTCTGCAACCTTTCTGGAAATCTGGCGGCTCAGCATGGCCTGCAGCAGTGATGAGAATTTCTCTTAGCAAAGACAAGGACTCAAGAGTCATTAGCTTGCCCATAGTCATTTCCCACTCCCCGGCCAGCAAATCATGAAGGCTGGCCTGATGCCAATGTTTCAAGTCTGAGTGCGAGAGGGAGGAAGTGATTCTCCGCTATTGTGTTTTGCCCAAACCCTTCTGCCAGGATCCTCTCATCGGGAAGTCTTCTGAGGTCCCCTGCATACACTCTGGGACTGAAGCTCAGGCGATTAGAAGGTGTGGCTACGTTTCAATCTGCCAAGCCCTCACGAGACTACATACATCTACATACTAGATTTCGGTTTCACCCATTGCAGGGCATAATCGATACACAGGCACTTCAAACGGGTTTGCGCTGCTCGCAAGGCTCAAGAATCAGTGAATATTTGCTGGGGCTTCAGAGATCACCGCTTCCTATGGTCTTTGAAAAAGTGTCCAGCTTGAATCTGCAAACAAAAACAGTTCCAGCAATGAGGAACGCCTTCGCATCTCATAGATGAGTGACAACCCCCAAGAAGATTCAACAACTTCAAGCAGGCTGGGATGGCTTTTCCCAGGTAAAGCTTCAGGCACTGGAGTGGCAGGCTGGAGGATGCCAGCGGCAATTTAAGAAGGGAAAAAGGACACCCATTCGGCGGCCAACAGAATCTTGGATATCCCGGATTTGGACGCTGCTTGGTCTACCTTTTGTACGGATGCCTGCAATCTTCGCGAATGTTTGGGTGGAGTGTTTTCGAGCAGCGATATCTTATGAGCATGACCGGCCCCGCGTGCCCGTTTCCTGCAAGAAACTCTTAACTGAAGTGAACAATTGGCAGTCAGGTGCGAAGTCTCTTGGTCTACTCGCTTGCCTACTATCTCTTAGGTCCAGCGCCTGCAAATGCAGCAGCGGTCTTTTCAGCCTTCGCTTGATGCGCTACCACTGCGAGTCCTACTGCCATGGAAAGCACCCGGGCTTCTTCACCACATGCACTAAGTGAGCCGAAGATAGAATGGCGGCTTCCCAGAGTGTTGGTGGCTTTCCCAGCGAGCTAGTAACCGTCCGCTGCAGCTATTGCAACAGATGACGTCGAGAAGCCAAATTCCTATCTCGAGCAGTCAAGCGTTTTCAACGAGTTGCTCAGAGTG
The DNA here is from genome assembly GCA_905231905.1 of Symbiodinium pilosum. Lineage (NCBI taxonomy): Eukaryota > Dinophyceae > Suessiales > Symbiodiniaceae > Symbiodinium > Symbiodinium pilosum. Next base: position 124,746 of record CAJNIZ010048170.1, on the reverse strand, counting down.
GGAGTTTGGCTTGTGACACAGTCAGCATGCACTGGCATCAGCATGAATTTGTGCGGCCCATGGCATGGAGCTGCATTCACGGTCTTTGTGCTTGGGGCTTGGAATGCAATGATATTGCTGTGATTATTGTGATTATTGCGTTGACACCAGAATCTTAGAACTGCCATCAGCATCACGAATAAGTTTGCCACCAGCCAATCATATCAATTGCCACCACATCCGAAGAGGTTGGATCTCAGGCAGATGACCAAGACGCAACAATCACTCTGTGTGGTGATCGCGCCAGTATCTACCATTGAACGACGCATGAACCGTGAGACATCCGGACCAGCATACCTTGACTTGCCATCCTGAGCCATGCTGCAATGCACACATGGTCTTCAGGAAATTTGCTATTTGAACTGAGAAGCATGCGACTGCGGGCCTCTTGATGCTCGCGGCCACTTTAAGCCATCGTTAAACCGTCGATTGGCACCTGGGAAAATGCTTCAAGTTTAACAAGTTAGTTCTGGAAAATCTAGCAACTGTAGGAGCCATCACGCTGTGCGCTCTGCTCAACCCCTGATGTCCTGCTTAGCCAACCTTTGTGCTCTGGAGGCAGTCTCACAGCAGAAAACAAAGAACAGCTCTGGTTTGCTTCTCTGCCGAACGAGCGTTTGCCGTTTGGACTAGCCTTCCTGCCAGTTCCTGCACAGACATGTCTCTCAAACGCGACGCCCATCATCCTATCCACCTTTCCGAAGTTTGTCGTGGCATGTTGAGAAGGGTAGGCAGATGTAGGCAGAATTTTGAAGGCTGTTTTGCCAACCGAAACAGCCCGGCACGTGTTGCAGGGCTCTACATGTGCAGGACTACTCCGCGCCGCTCCTGCTTCGTGCATCGTCTGCGCACGATGCCATGCGAGCCACCTCCGCGCCCTGATACGCCAAATGCTGAGAAGCCTCCTACCAGCTCCTGGCGTGTTGTCCGGCCTGCTGCGGGCCCAACAGCGGAAGCGACATGCACTCACCTTGACACTGCTCTACTATCCCTGCTTCTACCCCCAGCCCCAGCCCTTCGTTTGCCTCCCCGACCCTTTCACCCCCTTCCAGTCTCCGGGTAAGCAGTTGGGCAGAAGGCCCGTGATTTTTGAGAAGTTGCATAGGTCTCCCCCCCCTCTGCCCCTCCAGGCCCTCAGACCCCTCCATTAGCACAGACTGCGTGGGCGTTTGACGGCTTTTGGTTATAGTGTCTTTTCAAGAGAGCTCATACCAGAGCTCAGGGTTCAGGGCTGAACTCCTCGTCCCAGACACATACTGTTGATGGACAAACCCTGCTTAGCGTTTTGTGTGCTGCCTCCACCCATGCAGTAAGAGTCTATAATCAGGCAATAGTCACAGCCTTATATGTTCACAATATGCTTGTTTTCCAGCTGTTACCGAGTGGGGGCAGTATCCAAATTATGGTACCATGGTTCCCGAAGATTCTTTTAACCTACTTAATCGACAATAGAAGTGTCTCGCTACATGTCAGCAATCGCGCCCAACATAGGTACTATTCATCCACACTTGGTACGGGTGGCGGGGTGTCATTCTATACTGATAAGCGATATTAATCGATACACTAGATGGGGGCCTCGACTCTCCTACCTCGAAATGAACATGAGAACCAAGCTGGCTGAAAACGGCTGACACCTGAAGACCGAAGACCTGCAGAAGTCGTCGCGTCAGCCCTCGCCTCCGGTGTGCAATGGAGGCTCAGGCTTTATCGTCCTCTAGCCCTCGCCCGGAGGCTCAGGCCTTGTCGTCAGGCATCAGAGTCATAAGCCCTCGCAATTAGTACAGACTGTGAGAGCTTTTGCCCCTAGGCCTCCCTCCCTCCTCTATGCCCCCACCCTTAAACACCCTCCCAATCGCGGGGTGGGTATAGCCCCATAAGAGCTCTTGGTTATAGTGTCTTTTCAAGAGGGCTCATAGCAGAGCGGCACCAGCCCTATCCAGCCCTTTGAATTCTCTGGACCGGTAACTTGACACTGCTCACATGCGAGCCATTACTGGCCAGTGGAATGTCGCAGGAAAGAAGATGAGGCTCAGGCAACGCTTTCACGCAGAAGATGAAGAATGCGTAGAAAATGGCCACGTTTCTTAGCAAGACGATTTTTGCAAGGCACAGCTCTGAAACCCAGGCGGCATCGGATGAAATGCAGTGCCAAGCAAGGCGGAGCAGTAGTGCCGTCATCGGCCGCTGATGTGGCATTTCTGATCTGAATCTGGTATCCTCTACTTCAATGTAGGGCTGACGACACTTGCTATGTGACTCTGCCTCAGCGAGCTGCCAAACGGCGACAGCTAGAACATGATCAGCTTTCTGCCTACTTTCGCGGAAAGCAGCTGGCAATGCAGTCTCCGCAACTGACTGCAGCCGAAAATCATGCATTTGATGACCATTACCTGAGTATGCTTGTCAAAACACGTGAAATATACTGTTTAGCCCATGGATCCCTTAAACTGCTTTGACAGCTACTTCGGGGCAAAACAAAGCCTGTCCGCCGGCTGTGGGCTTGTAGCTAAGTGGCTTGGCATCCGACAGGCCGAGCACGGATAAGATGGCGATCAACATTTCAGCAGTGGAATGCCTGCCCTGGAAATCCGGAAGCTCATGGAGTTGGGACTCACGGAGTTCACTGCCAACATCTTCTCCAAAGATGATGCAGCATAAGATGTGTCCAGGGACGCGCAAACACTAACGCAAACACTGTGGGTAGCGCGCTGGGCTGCGGGACAGTCTGTTGACACAGGCTGGTAGCAATTGCGTCCGGACCGTGCTCTCACGTGGAGGTGCTGCTCAGTGCTCAATCAACACCGACCATGTTCAGCTACTGGTATCAGGCTGCGACTCCCTAGAATTCGTGACTGGAAGCTGCCCAAGGTGCGGTCAAGGTGCGTGCTGCCCCACGGCATCTTGGTCTTCCATTCCGATGGTGCATGCGTCTATTGGCTGCCCGTCCATCAGCAACTGCAGGCCAGAACTACTTTCTTACCACTTCTGTCATTGCATACCCTCAAGTCGCCATATTCTACATGTCGTGTGACAAGTGCAGCAGGATGGGCCTGAGGATTGAACCAGCAGGCCGGGTTCTCGCCAAGGGTCAGGTTCATTCCGGCAAAGCCTTGGAGACTTCCGACAGCCCTAGGCAATCTCAACATCAGCATGACGTAACATAACGTATAGCTCTTTAGACACTAGACGTCTGCCACAACTTATGCGCTGAGCCAGGGCACGCAAAATCCATGTTTCGTCATCACCGTCCATTGCAGCCTGGGTGGGTGTCATTTTAGTTGGCCTTCAATGATGCTGCAGCCACATGCTTCCAGGCATGTACACCCCACATGAACAAGCGGACGCATTGCAGACAAGGTTGCAGAGATCTTGGTCGGCAGCGCCCAGTGGCTAAACTTGAGTGGAACCAGCTGCAGCTTGCATAGAATCACAAGGATGCTAGCTTCTTGGATCTGCCGCCCGGCAAGGGCGACTGGATCAATCATTGTCGGTTTCAGTATGCTGCTCCAGACTGCTCAAACCTGCTGTCTTGCCTCAAACCACTCAAATAGCATACGTGCATGACAGACCCTGAGCTTGAGGCCACTTAAACCCGCTTTTTTTTGCCGTGTTGACAGACCTCTTGTGCGTGAAGGTTTTTTGCAGCTGGAAATCCCGCGACATGAGTGAAAAGCTCTCTACCCATCAATCGTCTGCAGATAAAGAAGTGCGGCTATCCCTGATGTGTTTGCTTCACTGATGTCTGGCCTAAGGCATCGGTTAGCGCGCCCGGCGTTTTTGCAAAGGGTCCTGCAGGCCATCAAGTCGGGTCTGTGAAACTTTGACAATCTCATTATCTTTAGGATCGTCATTGGGTTTGAAGTTGGAGAGAAAACCACCAGCGAAGCCATTTGAAGCGCGGTTTCAAAGGTTCAGGACGCTCTGCAACTGCTGAAGCAGGGATGGCCTCTCGGAAGTCGTCGTTGTGAGGCCGGACCTGTCGTGGTGCGAGGATGCGGCGGGTGGGACAAGAAAATGAAGATCAGAAGCCTTCAGTTTGTGTAATGCCGGGTGTGACTGCTTGGGTCTAGCACGTTTACACTCTTGTATGCTGTTTGCCTAGCTAGCATGGTAATCGACAATTGGCATGTGGCAGTACACGGCACCATGCTACAGCGAAGCTACAGTCATGACGTCTTGCTGATGCTGCACTATCACAACTTATGATTCATCAATCGGCCTCGGGATATGACGGTGGCAGTGACATGTCGATGTCCTGTTCGTCATTGTTGTCAGGCAGCCGCTCTGCATAGACCTTCGCAAAGCCGTGATGTGGAGTACTGAGACTGAAGCTGCAGCTGCCTCGCACATGCATTCCATCGCCTCCTATGCTCCTCCAGACCATCCAAAGCTGGGCTTATCTTTTGCAGCATGTCCCAGCTCCCGGCAGTTCGAGCTTTCGTTCTCATGATGAACTTCTTGGGCTCGGCGCCGATTCTTAGAAGAAGCCGGGTAGTGAGCTGGACAGGCGGAAGTCAGTCATCATGCTTCCCCGCTCACTAAGAAATCTACGGCCACGGATCCCCGCCCGGGTTTGTCAGCAGGGGTGTAGCCTGACAATAGCTGCTTGTGCTTGGCTTACTCGTAAACTCCGAATGGACACTTGTGCATGTCACGCATCTCCACAGAAAAGACACGCACATCACTGAAGCAACTCCATCTGCTCAATGCTGGAAGTTTCAAGCAAGCAGGTAGGCGTGGCGTGCTACTTCACTGCCTTGGGAAGATTCCGGTGCTCGTCAACAAAGCTGACGGCACCTGCCTGGCCATGTGAGCTAATGTTTGTGACGCTACTGACACGTTCAAACGGTTGCATTGCTGAATAGACCCCCCGCCTCCAAGACCACTTTCTCATTTGAAGCACCAGGTGGAATCGCTCCCTGACTTGCAATCTCTGTGCGGTTTCAAGGCTTGAAAACATGAGCACACTCGCTTCTAATTGAAAATGCCTTCATGGACGCGAAAGCTTTTGCAGGATAGTGTCTTGACACGCGCTGCCTGACCCTTGAACAGAAGCGTTCCAAACCGTGCTTCAACTTCCAGACCTTGGCATAAATACTGCACGAACGCCGGTAGTTTGTAAAGGTTGTGCGTTCTTCCGACTGAAACATTCACGAGCACAACCAGTATTCGGGCTTGAACTCAATGGAAATAATGCTTTGTCTGCGAACAATCCGTGGGAAGCTGGCTTGTCCAGTCCAAGTTCTGTTGCAGCTTTAATGACACTAGTGGGTCTAGTTGGAATATGAACTGAGCTCCCTGCACCTCAGAACTCAAACTTGCTCTGCTCATTCTACAAATACGTATAGACATAAATAGCAGACATCTGGAAGGGTAGCCGCTTCCCGTCGAGCCCTTCACACGGAAACAACACCAATGCCATGCCATGCAAGCAGATTCGCATGTTGTGTATCCTAGGCGCGGGCCCAACTCTGTCTGAAACCTGCCAGGCGCACTCTTAGCTTGGCAACGTGGACATAACCATTGCTTAGCAGGCTTAGCAATTGCATGGAGTTGCTGGCCACGCTTACATCCGTGAACACGTAGTATTCAGTACCCCAAGCGTTGCTCGTGTGCCTGCCATTGCAAGCATCCAGGAGCGAATCCTGAATCCACGGGACAATCCGGACTGCAGGTGCATGCAACTAACTCACATCGCCAACATGTCCTCAAGCACCGTCGGCGCTGGTGACAGGCTCTCCTGCTACAAAAGAATCTTCATCCAGTCTGCTTGCTTTCCGCAAAGGCATACGAAAAAGTCAGCAATGACAAGTCTGCAGCGGCGGTGCGCCTTCGGCAACGGTCTCAGCACCTGCATGGATAACTTTGCAAGCGCTCTCCTAAAACAAGACTTTGCCCCCTTCCGTTGCAGGCTTGATGGACAATATTGGACAATCCAACCAAGACTAAACAGATCCGCATGCTGGCTGGGCAATGGTAGTTCAGCATTTTGCGTGAACCTCTAATTTGGAAGCCAAGGCACTTGCACGGCCGGGCAATGCTCCGTCCAGACAGACCATCGAAAGCCATCATGCACACGAAGCCGAAAGGTGTACACGGTGCCAACGGTGAGACTTGGCCGTCAAGGCATTCACTGCTGTGCATAGTGCTGCAGCTGTGTGACAGCTTGCATCTTGCTGCTGCAACATGGCCGAAGACCGAGTGTCGCACTTCTCCCCATCAACAGGCAAGTCCTGCAAGCACGCGCTGAACTGCCAGCCTACACGCCTTCACAGCCCAGTAGGCAAGTTACTCATTCAAGCTTGCCGAAGCCAAGGGCCAGCCAGCCTTGCGGCAGAAGACGTCTCGACAGTTGCATGGAGGTTTGGCCTTCGCCCATGGCAGAGCTGGCACAGCAACATGTGTAGGCATTGACCGCCAAATCACTTGCGACCTAAGTGCTGCCAAAGTCTCCAAAGTCTTCCTCCGAATTAGTAAGAACCATCCATTAGCCCCGCGAAGCTGCATTCAAAGCCAATGCGCTAACTTGCGCGACATGTCAATGTGATGTGCAAGGCTTTGCTCAAAGCTTGCTCCCGCGTGGCGCGAGGAACAGCGAATTCAAAAAAAGACCAGCGAAAATGCAGACTAGTGGACATACACATTTCGCTGCGTATGACACAAGGCTTCCAAGGTAAACTACAAAAAGCACTGGCGGCATCTGGAACCAAACTTCGAACAGCGTCCGCTTGCTGCAAACTGACATTTTGGAGCTGTGCTAGGCCTCGAGCATGGGAGCCACGACATTCCAAACAGCCATGCAGAATCAAGATACTGGAAATTGTGGAATTCAAATTGTGGGCTTCCAGACACAACATTCTGCTGCAGACTGCTGTTTGGAGGGGCTACACCACCCCCTCCGCTTCTCTGAGTCGTTTGCGCATTTCCTGAAGACGTGGTTTTCATTCCAGCGTACAAGGACTCAGACCAGACTAGGAAGCGGGAAGGCTGGACAACGAGCATAGTGCATGCCGCCTGCCCTCTATATATATGTATATATACATAGAGGGCACCCACGCCAAGGCGGCAGATGCGCAAAGTCCCACACCGTTTACCCTCGCAGCAAACAAAAGTGTCGAGCGTTCGGATGCTCCTTGACCTTGAGCTGTCAGGAAAACAGCTCTCTCACAGTAAATCTTGAAGCCAGGATTGGTTCGGGCACGACCCAGATTTCTCACCATGTTGGATGACACACTCAGGATCGTCACAGGGAAGACGTTGTTACGTTCACGTTCACAGACAGAAGTAGATGGAAGGGGTGTGAGGGCGGCTGAGCTTCCCACATTTGCAGCTTTCATGTGCTTAAGAATGGTAGGAACACAAGTTTAGCATTTAAAGGTTTAAGCTTAAAGCTTATCAGGGTGTGGGATTGGGCTGTGGAGACAGCAATGACATGATTCGGCAGCATATTATGAAAGGTTTATGTACTGTCCAGTGCTCTGGTGGCAGTCACTGGTAGTCTTGAGAAAATGCTTGCTCGCAGCCGTTGGTGGCAGCACCCTCCCTTTTGCAATTTCGCATTTGCCGAGCTGGAAGGTTCTTCTGTGCATAAATTTCCTTGTCGTCTGCAATGACATGTTGTTTCATTAGTTCTGTGCATCCTTATCACAAGGCCTGCTGATCTTCATCAATTTTATCTGTATCTCTCTCAAGTTGAAGTTCATCCTCTTGGGGAGCGACATGCCTACTGCTCGGGGCAAATACGCACCGATGCGGTAAGCGTCAAACTCAGCCGAAACTCCACTGAGTTCAACGCTCCACTAACCTCCACAGGCGAAGGGCTCTACAGTACCCGACAAACCCTGCAGACCCCCCCCCCCGCCAGGATCTGCGAACTTTGGTGGTAGGGCTCTGGGGTGAACCCCAGTCCTGGGGTTTTCAGATTTGCCCACGATCCCCCGAAACCCGTCGAGCCCGTCCAACAGGGCAACCAAACAGAATAGCAAAACAACGCGTTACCCTTGTAGACAAGAATCCAAGGCACCTGAACCCATTCAAAACCCCGTGTGCGGCGCAAAGAAGTGTCTACGAAAGCTCGTCTGCTATGGCCTTGCGGATGTCCTCCCAGGGCTCTGCTTGTTCACGAAGTCGCTTCTCCACTTCGATAGCGTGCGGCGCGCGCAGCCTCAGAGTCCCAGGCAGGATTTATGCTGCAGAACAATCAGTCCCATGACACCATGCATGCGCAAATTCAGGCGCGCACACAGTAGTGTCATGGGATCCGTTCCACGCGACAACTTCATCGGCTGCCACCTTGCTGTACTCGACACGCACGTTTGCCCTGTGGCTCGGCTGATTATGACGCACAAGGAACCGCAGGAACTGCTTGCTACAGCAACTCTGCCGGACGCTTTCGAAGCCATCCAGCTCGGGGCAATTAGGGTGAACAACAAGCACTCTTGTATCTTATAGACAGAGTGCTGTTCACACTCCTGCACAGAAGCGGTGTTGGGGAATTGCTTGCATTTGCCTGAGAAACAGTCCTGACAGAGGCTGCATTGGCTGAGCCATGCGCTGCTGATTCTTGAAGTACTTCTTCAACCTGAGAGACGGTTTTGCAGTTGCCTTGCGCCCTACGCCCCACCTACAGTAAGTAACTCCGTGCTGCGCATGCAGCTTGCACAACGCCCGCAAGCATTCACACCTGCCCTTTTGAAGCCTTTTCATCTTGTAAAGTGAGGAGCAGAAAGGATGTCACCTTCTGTTACAACGTGATGTTCATACAAGCAGAGTTATCTCGCGGCGAGAATATGCATCTGCCCATGTAGACACTGTAGACGCTGCATCAGGAGCAATGAGCGTGAATAGCCGAAATCTACGTAGCGGAATAGACGCCACCCTGCATCAGAAAATCCCAGAGTAGACGCTGGATTTCAAAGACCCACCACGAAGGTCAGACCTGGTTGAAACCCTCAACAGCCTCAAAACCCTGCTGAGGGACTTGTCCGAAACCGCAGAGCTGAAAGCGCGTCCGAAACGACCAGCAGCGATGCCCGAACGATATTCAGCATGATACCTGATACCTCCAACCCGTTGATCCCAACAGATCCTGATCCCAACTCCCATGAGGCACTGCTACCTACTGCCGTCTGCGTGTCGTCTTGGATGTCCCCGCAGAAAATGTACTAGGGCTGCCCCAAGCAGTAGAGCCCCAACAATGCATAAAAACAAGCCGATCAAAGAGAAATCTATGTGTACCTGCTGCCAACAGTGACAAGCTCAGGGACTGGCCGAGTCCAGCCAAGATTGCGCCAACGGCCCCAACTCTTGCTCCTCACACGCCGCCTAGCTGGCAGGCAGACGCAACACACCAGAACGGTGAAGCAAGAGCTCGAGCCTGGCGCTGCATGGGCTGGAAGCAGTGCTTACCTCGAAGACTGAGCTGGTCATGTCTTCAGGCTTTTCTACATACAGGGACTGGTGTAAGAGGCATACGGCTTGCATCTGAAAAGCCAGTGAATTTACAAGGCAATTGGCATGACACGGTGTTCGACGAATAGCATTAAGGCTCCCAAATGTCGCATCTGCCGTTCGTGGCGGCCTGGCTTAGGACAGGAGTTCAGATCATTTGCTACCGCTGCGGCTTGGAGCCTCCCAGTGGTCTTAGGTACCAAACCCGCTTCACAGCAGCTAGTTGCGCTTGCCAAGTTGCAGTAGAAGGGTGACTCGTCCCGAATCACGCCACCCTTAGAGGAACTGCGGTACCACGTTGTCATCTAGCTGTCTTGGGTCATTGAATGTCATTGTGTACGTTTTTCAAGCAGAATGCCTGGCTTTGGTACCGCGTCTCCGCTTCCGCCATGATGGACTCGAAGGTCTGCAGTCACAACCCCTCTTCAGATTTCTACTGATTTCCTTGGATCTGTTGAGAAACCCATGCAGCAGTAGACTCGCGATCTTCATCACCACAATCGACGTGAACATGGAACAGCGCTAAGACAGCCGCCTTACGGGTAAGACTTGCAGGTGAGCCGAGCAGTCTTTGCTGCCATGGATATGAAAAAGCTCCATTGACAGAAGCAAACGAGAGAGCCTGTGTCAGGATGGAAAACCAAGCGCACGTTTCGGGATGTGTAGGCCATATTGCAGCATGAGAATCATGATCTCTAATGAATGGTGGGGTCCATATTCTCAGCCCCGCCTTCGACAGTGCAAGACGATTTGTCGGAAGCTCCTGCAAGCTATCCGCACTGACACGTTTCTGTGGAGAAACAGATGACTTACCCGCCACCAAGCTGACACTTAGGCGGCGAATTGCCTCCAGGCGCATTGCAGTCGTCACTGCTTGACTGGGCTGCCTCAGAATGCACCACACTTCCTCTTCCACTGTAGGGTTTCGTTTGAGCAGTTGCGCGGGCTCCTTCATAAGCTTGTTCACAAAAGCATCTTCATGGGCCGCTGAAAGCACCCGCACACTGGGGACTAAGTTGCTGATTAAGACTAATTACTTCAAATGTCGCTCGTTCATCTTTGGGCCACCTTGCCTCCTCCTCTCTTTGTGAAACGCCTTGCAGCAGCTGAAAAGGTGCCCCGGCTTGTACAACAAACAAACCGTGCTGAAAGAAGGGCCGCGTAGGTGGCGCGAGCCTAGCGGCTTGAGACGCATCCTGGAGGGATAGTCTTCCTTTAGCGTCTTAAGACCAGAAACGATCCCAGTCCGGGCTGCAAGTCTGATGCAGGGTGTGAAAAGCCTGGGATGTTCAGTACCATGATATTCTGGCAGCGGGTTTTGAAGCAAAAGAAATATTAGCAGTCGTTTTCGTAGAAGCGAGCTGCAATGTGCAGGTCCAGCCTGACTAGAAAGGGAAGCACCCCTCTGTACGCCATAGTCATCGGCTGCTGCTGCTGCTGCTGCTCAGTAGCACTGATCGCAGGAAGCTTGCACTCAAGGCGAAGCAGCTGAGGCTGCAGCTCCGAGATAGACTGGTCAAGCGCGTGACGACGAATGCCAATCCTGGGCAGGAGTCTGGACATGTTTGAGCGAAGGGGCGCTTGCGCGCGTGTATAGACAGCCCAGTAAACAGCCCTCTACGCCTTCAATTACCCACGATCACTAAGGCGAGATACCAGGACTTACTAGAGGCCTTTTGCATTGCTTTTGGTGAGTCTGGTAGATCTGCTCCACGTGAATCGCAGCTTTGCACAGCATCGGCGGAGCTGGGAAGTGCATCCCTGCGCCATCGACGCTTCTTTACTTGCTGACACCTGCGTCGAATCCTTGTAGCAGGGTTTGCATCAAAACTTGCATGGCCACGCTGCCGCTGTACATGGCAACATGACAGTGGCCTGAATTTGCAAGCTGTGGCCATGGTAGTCAAACCAGACCAATCTTTACAAGGGTGCCCAGAGCGCATCAAATGCTGTGTGAGAGCCACATGCACTCTTCCTGCTACTGCATCCATGTGCAGCGCGCTATCCAAAAGTTTCGAGCATCGCAGGCATGCTCAAGACTGGTAGAGGTTTTCTCAAATGAAAAGGGGCATGTCTTGTAAGCTTGCACCTAGTCGTCTGCCGTCGTCTCCAGACATCGTGTAGCCTTCCACCATTGGTCCCAGTGCGTCCATGAGCTCGCAGCGGCCTCAGCCCCAAAAAAACATCTGATGTAGCGGCTTGGGGTGTTGAATTCACTGGCCTTCACTGGCTACGATGCGCATCCTGACCTCGTTCCCCAATTGTTCAGTTTGTTTACTGAGGATCTTGCGCTCCAACAAGCCATCTTCGATTGATAGATGAGGCAGCTTCAGCTGCAGCGCCTTCTCTGCGCCGTCCGGACAAGATGCGACAAAATTCATGACACTTGGACAAGTAAACAGTAAGCATGTTCACAAGAAACGGGCCACGTTTACTGCGGCAAGAGCAGACAAGGCAACGCCCCAATTAACATTTCAGCATGCTATCCAGGACCATATCGGCAGATATCGGCAGTCCTTGCTCTCTTGGTCTGTGGTGGGTGTCCAGGGGATTGTCAAAGAGGTGCGAACCTGCATCAGGTTTCTCCATGACGAACTCTGCAAGCTTTCCAGCGCGTCTGGAACTTAGCCAGAAATTTCTAAGCTTCAAGCACATTTAAGCCAAGTCTCGTCGGTTGGGAGATTTGGATTGGAGGTCTTCGCAAAGTTCGTCCAGTATGCTGCCATCGTTTTGGCCAGTAGCCACTCGTCCTTCAAGACTCCAGGCTAAAGCAATTGGCCTCCCTTTACCAGCCAGCATCATCCCAGTCGACAATTGCACAGCATGCTTGAAGATATACGCAAGCCAACATGCAGCATACGAGATGTCGACTCCACAAATGCCGACATACCTTTCAAAACTGGCCTTGCCAGACAAAGGCCATCCGCCCTCGGAAGCACCTCGCGAAGCTTGCCAGCCTGCAGCGCATGCCGGCTTCTGTGCACCTGAAATCTGGCAAGCATTGCTGAGGCCAGCGCCGTCACCCCCAAGCCAGACAAAGCCAAGTTCGGCTGCATGACTGGCGCCCACCGTGCCGTCCTAGCAAAAAAACTACTCCAGGCGGCTGCTGCTCCCAGAAGAGTTCCACGGAGTCGCTGTCGCTGATGAGTTTGTCAAATCTCAAGCAATGGAAAGACACCAAAGTCCACTCTTAGGCATATTGTGAGCGCGCGACTGTGCGGCTCAAAATCTAGAGAGGCTCTAATTGTCACTTGTTATCCTGAACAAGAGGTCCATCTCGCCTCTCCGAAGATTCCGGCCCAGCCAGGGGCATGCGCTGCTGGCGTCTGGCAAAACTCGTACAGGAAGGTCTCCTGTACGGGCTTACTTGAGATCCGCTCCGTCATCCATCCGCCAGGATTTCCCGTTGACTCAGCCCCCATGGAAGCATCATGCCAGACAAACAGCTATGACATGCTATGACCATACCATCACCTACTGACCTGCAATATTCCAAGAAACCCTGACTAAGGATGCCCAGCTAGATACGGCAGCCATGCAGAACTCCTTCCTGCTCGCCTTGGAGATTTGGCGTGCTGCCCGCAACGATGGGCAAGCAATAGCATAATCTCCGTAAACTGCTGTTGCGATCCAGTACCAGTCTTCTGACGACCTGTTGCCTGCATAGACAGCAAGGACGTCCCTGACTTTATCGTGGCTGATGTTGAACATGTCCGTGGTCAACAGAGAAACGAAATCCGCTTCCGTCATGTTGGAACCTCAAGCGCAGTGGTGGCAAGCAGTTGACACTAACTCGACATGGCTCTATAGTGCTATGAGAGCTTCCACAAACAACTCTTCTGCAAGCCCAGCAACCCTTGTGCAAGATGTCGCATTTTGGAGTGTCTTCACAGCTTGCCAGGACAGTGCCCTCATTGCTGTTGAAACCGAGCAAAACGGCAGCGTCTCGATTGAAGGCACCTGGGTCAAAGCCATCCTCACTCTCGGGAGCCAGAAGCCTAGGTGCAAACCTTCTCACGGAGACAAGCCACCTGCAGAGAGAAGTTGCCAAGGCAGGGCTGTGAGTTGCACGTTGTCGACGGTGGGACTGAAGAAAGTTCCATAAGCCTGAACCAAAAACACGAGGTGACTACGCCAGAAGAGCATGTTTGAGCTGATGGATGACTCTTGCTTTGGTTTGGCTTGGGGGAGTCGAGAGTGGCGCAGCCTAAATGAGAAATTTCTCTGATTCTTGCTGTGCTCCTACACTTCTGAATCACTCGTCACTGCAGCCATTACCTGGAATCCCTGCATGTGCTTGAGACAGTCTTCCCCAGGCCTTCCATCCTTCAGGGAGAGGCTCCGGATTCAGTTCGACAGTCGCCAAGCCCGTGAGCTCATCAGCCTCCTTGCCCATCAAGCATGGGACTGGAGACTCTCCCGGCGCCGTGGTGTTCCCACAGCCAGAGGCGGAGACGAGGTCAGAGAACTGGCGCTCTGCATCCTAAGGAGAGCGACAACCGAAGACAGAAACGCTGCTGCAGAGCTTTCAAATTTCCAATCAAGTCAGTGCGTCGGACATGGGCTGCGCATTCCAGTAGCTGAAGGCTCCAGACTCCATGATGACGCTGTGGTACAGTGGCCTCATTTCAGAAAAACCCTAAATCATGAAGGGCCATGAACTGCCATTGTGCCATCCTATCTGGGGGGCAACATGGTTTTCAGAAACCTTCTATCCCAGTCGCCAACTGTGGGGCGAGGTGAGATGCACCGCGATCGACCCTGCGCCAGCACTTTCACCAAAGAGCACGACCTGTTGCAGCACGAGGTAAGATTCGTGCAGATACCCAGCACACCATGCTGAAAGCTCAACGAGCACAGGCTCAAGCTGACTGTGGCAGAATTGCATGAATGTCTTAGTTCAGCTTGCGCACAGTTCAATCCCTGGGACCAAAAGCCAACTAGTGTTGTCCCTGGGTTGACGACCGGTGCGAAGAACGTTTCCATAATCTTTTGCACGTCATAGGAGTATTCGGCACACTTGTTCTCTCCAGAAACTTGCGCCCGCGCGGGGGAGACGAAAGGCTTAGAAGCAGGGGTGCATACTGGCGCGTGCAGTTGTTCATGAAGAGGCGGAGCGTGAACGGCCTCCCCGTGCCCAAGAACGGCTTCCAACATGCCTAATTAAAACTGCCATCTGCCATCCCAAACGGCCTCCACGGCACCCGAAACGGCACCCCGAAACCGCATCAAAACAGACCCCTCATCATGCCTATTTTCGAGGCCCACGGGGTGGCCTCCCGAAAACCTTCCTGCGGTGGGGTCTGGCCCCGAAACACGGCCAGAGTTGACCATTTTTGGGCCTTTCCCCTCCTCCACACCCCCTTAGTACAGATTAGCAAAGCTGGACTCGGACGAAAGCTTGGGAAGCTTTCGTAACATCTCTTTGGACTCTTTGGAGACTACACATTTTTATGACGCCAATTGTGATGTCCAGTTTTTTATGCGACATTCGGAAGGGAAATCCTGTGAGAAGAGCCTAAACGTCGCAAGGGGAATAAGGCTCAACACCTCCTGGCAAGACCAGAATTCATCTTGAAAAAGAAAGCCTGCTTGCACTCCAATATCTACTTTATTTGGGTAGAAGTCCATGTAGCAGAAGCGCCTGTTTCTTGCGCTCATGGTACAAGCAAATGCTTAGCAGCCTTCAGGAGCAGAAACGTTTTCCGAAATCACGTGGCTTGGTCGACGGCCGAGATATCGTCAGACTCCAAATATCTGATCTAGACATTTTGGTTCGCAGACTTTTTGTACAAGCTCGAGGCATTTGTTTCAAATAGATCACTAGACCTTGAGTTTTGGGCTGCCGGACTTTTGCCAACGAGCATCACCTTGTACAGCTTCCCTTTGCCTTGCCGACCGGTCTAGGGTCCCCTAGCCAACAAATCCTCCAAGAAGTCGAATTCGACTTTGACTACCAGTATGTGCTTAGCTTATGGCATGAAAGTAGCTTTGGTTCGGGCAGCTCGGGCTCCTCACAGAAGGCACGACAATCATGAAAAAACAGTGGGCACGTCTGTGACAAGGGGATGCCTTCAGCGCGGAGATGGCCCGCTGGAGGAATGTCGGGGGCTGGCAGCTCCAGCCGCCAGCAGCTCACGTATACATATGTTTCGAAGTAAGACGTTAGGCTAAGGTAATTTACATGTCGAGAACCAAATTTCACGCAGTAGCCGTCATGATCAAGACAGCTGCCACCACGGTCCAAGAATGAACGACCAACTTTCAGCCAGCATCTCATTTCAGATGTTTAGGGCAGCAATTCTATATCTGTTCTTTGCATGCATCATCTGTTGTTGCCTTGGTAGGGTACACATGACCAACAGTAGCAAGGAGGTGAATGGGAAGAATGCGAAAGACACAGCAGACAACACCGGAAAGAGAATCAAAGCAAGCCACAGCAAGCGCAAGCAATGTGCAGTGCGATATCAGGAAAGCAAACCAAACCAAGACACAGGCAAACAATGCCTGCAATGCGACTATGCAGATCAGTTAGAAATAAGAACTCAGCATTAAAGACAGAGCAGGTTGGACAAGCCTCCGTTTCCTGTGGCCTGCGTCAGGCTCGGCAAATAGTCCTGGCAGCTGCCTTTGACAGCAAATTCAATACTTCCCGACCGCCGAGACATGCTGATGCGAAATTCATAAGGGGAAAGCAACAAAATCACATGGACAATGCGCCCCATGCATGATATATGCATGGCCTTGTTCGGATCTCCACCGAAAGCTGCGATGTTTCCTGAGATGCTGCTGCGACCGTGGCCAGCACGGCAGCTTTGCAAGACTTACAAACAAGACATGGCGCTCTGCAGCCACTGCAATGCCGCCCGCTGGTCCTGGACGACATTGCACGACAGAAAACAGCAGCGCAACTAAAATCCCATCAACGCTTCCACGGCACATTTCAATGAGTAGCTGGCTGGACGTGACTGACTGGGGACAACTGACTGGTCTGGGTTTCAACTATCTGCACTCTTTCATAAACCCATGGAGCTGTCAAAATGCATTGTCAAGCGGTTTGGGCTGCAGCGTGCAGCACTAATGGCAGAACCCAAGACATTGTCAACGATTAAGTCCAGGCAAGCCAACTACTGCAAAGAGCCGATAGAAGATTCGTTCTGAATGCTCTGAGAATGCACCTCAAACAAATATGGCGTTTTCGATGAACAAGCCGTGACCAATCATCCAAATTCAAGAAGGTGCGAAGCCCTTTCCATGTGCCTGGTTGGCACCAGCTGGATGCTTGACTTAACTCTCACAGCGCTACTGGCATCAGAATCTGAAGAGGTTGCTTTTGGAGGACCCGTCGACCTTTCAAGATCTTCTCACTTTGTGCTGTTTCCAATCAGCAGTAGCCTGTGAAAGGCTTTAGCTGCGGTGCACGCTACGCATCCCTACCCAATGCTGAATGGAAGAGACGTTGTGGTGGTTGTAGTAAGTGGTGGCGGTGACGGCGGTGGTGGCGGTGGCGGTGGCGCTGCAGAAGGAAAGGGGTAGGTAGCGCAGTAGTGACTTTGAACGTAGTTGTCGTTGTCGAAGAAGGCACAGAAGTAGTACAGTAGTGCTGACGCTGGTGGCAGTGGCGGCGGTCGTGGTGCTGGAAGCAGTACAATTTAACTTGTAACAGTACGGGAAAATCCTGGACTCTGAGAGCTTGTCCTGGGATCAGTCAGCGGCATCAACTTCTCAACGAAAGGATGATAATCCCACAGCCACAAGAAACTAAGGTAGGCTCATGAGAGAAATATGGGGCCTCAACTAGCATCAGCTCAGACAAAGCCACAGCCCAGCAGACACTAGGAACAGCTAGGCCAAATCAGTCTTCACAAAACTGAACATTCCCGATATGTCTCCTGCAAGCCATAGTTTCCAGTAGAATTCCTGGGATCGCGCGAGCGGAGGAGCTCCGAGCCAGCAAAGCCTGGAGGCAGCTGAAAATATTTGGACATTCTGCTCTAAGCAGCACATTTGCAAAGCTGCTAAAGATGCCTAGAATTCCGAGACGATAGTTGGTGGTCACGACAATCAGATCCCGGGCGAACGTCACTAGCGAAGTTCCATTGAACATGTCCTCTTGAACAGTCAGCGTCTACTCGAACACGAGATCTTCAAGCTGCAGGATGCTACAGCTACTTGATTCTATGCATCAGTCTTAGTCTGCAGAAGCTGCAACAGCAAGGATCACACTCGATCCCCCTATCACTGCTGCAAAGCATACTGCGCACCAAACTCTGGGCGGTACTTGCAATCCGTTTAGATCTACAGCACACATCTTGAATGATGTCCTTTGTGCCGCCAGTCACATAGGACCCCCCATGGATCCAAAACATCACCTGGCTCCAAGCTGATGTTCGGGGCGGATTGCATGAAGCGCAAACTCTAAAAATCGCAGGCCAAGAGGCTGTACATGAGCTGCACTTTTGAGCCGGTGTCCACACGTTCAAGAAGAGGCAGGATTCCGAGCCGATGATTTGCCGCCCCTTCACCTTCAAGGCACCAACCCCTTAGGAAGTCACCTGCACCACCAATCGCTGCATGCTGCGCCTGCATGCAGTTCTCGCCAAACTCTGTTGCCGATCTTTCCTCTGTCCTCAGCTGATTACGCTACTGCTGCAGATTCTAATGCCCTCTGTCTGCTCAGAACTGGCAGCAGGCATTTGTCACTCTTGAAGACACCAAGTGCTGAAGTTTTAAAGAGCCGACAATGTAAACCTGTCAGGCAGGCATCCAGGGAACAACAGGCTGCGGAGGTCTCCATCGCAAGCGGCCCACAGGTGGGGCTGCATAAGGAATTCCTGAGCACGCCCTAAACCAGCGTTGCAATGCTGGACTCCTCTTCGCAGTCCATCTTCGCTGCATGCAGCCGGGCCAGGGGTTGCCGAGAATCCCAAATACTCGCAAGAACTTGCGCCGCAGCGACCTCGAATCGGTCCCTCCGCTGTCATTGCCAGACCATGATGTGTTGAGCTGCCTGGATGAATGCCGGTAGACAGAACATGTCAAGTGTTGGTATCTAACATCAGGTCATCGCCGCTCGAGCCTGTGACGCCGGAAATCACGAGGAAGAGCTGCAAAAGCTGTCCAAACCAGGCCCCGAATGGCAGCACCATGGCGCCGCAGGTATGTTGCAAGCGAATGTGGCAATTTCCAAAAAGATCATGCAGCCGCTGCTATTTGATGGGTCAACTCTAACCGACATTTCTGGCTGCTCGTCTGAAGTCACATTCAGAAGCCTGCCCACAGCATACCACTTTGAAAACTCCCAAAGTGATGCTGACTGCCCCAGCACTGCAGCAGGAAGGACTTGCAATGCTTCTCGGCCAAGGCCGGCAAGGCGTGCTAGCTTTGGCCTATACTGAAACAGCCCTTGCCGTTCCAGAGACTCAGTCTAATTTACTGAGGCGCTGAGGTTCTCGCTGCCTGTGTTCCCTAAACGAATTCCGAATTTGAACGCCACTGCAGGCCGCACAACACATCGCAGCCATGAGTGGGTGGTTGACATGTCTAGTTTATGGTTATGGTTATGGTTCTAGCATGCATCCTCACTGCGAATGCTGAACTCAAGCATCCACATCCCTGAGACGTGGGCTGGACGGAGACTGGCTGCTGATCAGGTAGACACCGTGATGTCCATTCCACTCGGACGAACAGATTATCATCCTGTCCCGGGTTACACCAGATGGATCGAGGCATTGAAAGGTCGCTGTTGATTCCGCGGCATGTTTGGCTTTATGGATTTGATATTCCTTGACTTGGAAGCACTCTGCTTGATAACAGCCACGAGCAACCGCATCAGTGCCTCAGGGAAAGTCAACCCCGGAGCAAACATCCAAACGTTTCAATAGCATTTCAACGCATGGCTAGGTAGAAGCCTTGAAGCCCTTTGAAGCGGGAGGCTACATTTGGAGGCAGTCCAGAAGCAAACCCTTTCCAGATGAATTCAGGTACCGCAACCGTTCCCACGCGGCCTTGCCCTCCACAAGTTGGATTGAGGGCCCTTTGGCTTGCTGAACAGTCAGAGGAGGCACCTGCAGACGTACAGCAGGTACCGGTTCTTGGCATGCTTCAGAATGCAGTGTGCTGAGACGCGAGCTGCAAAGAAGGGGATGCTGGCTGCTGACACGTCATTCATGACCACGTTACGAGTGCGTCTGGGCAATGCATCTGCATGAAAACACATGCGAAAATCACAACTCATTCATCGGAAGGGAAATACGTTGAATGCTCGGATGCGAAGATGGCAGTCTTTGCGGCTCTCAGAGCTCATGCCCCTCATCCTGCTGAGACGCTACACGGATCTACACTGCATAGCAGGGCTGCCATCGCTGGCGCAAATGAGATTGCGGCATCTCAGCGCGCAGGAAAGGCAAATTGTAAATCAAGCGGCAGGGTCCATGCCTCAGTCTTTTGGACTAGTTTGGCTGTCCTTTTAGGCTTTCACGCTCCCTAACCAACATATTTCATCTACTGCGGAAGCCAATTTCAGCTTGAAGCATGGTGATTAGCATCGAGGTCGCGACTCCACGGGCTGGCAAAAGACTGAGTTCTCCAAGGGAATCTGCCGGTAGTCCTGATGGGTAAACTTGTGCAGCTGTGGCATGTTCGTTTGATGTTGTTCGATGAGTCCACATGCGCGGACTGAGTATAGCAGGGCATGAAGGCAGTCTGTTCTCTGAAATATGTTTTCCCAGAGATCGTGGATTGAGGGCTTGCGATTTTGGCGGTGAGGCCTGCAGCATGGCCTCGCACAGGTGAGTGTGTCCGCAAGTGCCCGGAAAGCTCTCGCATCGTGTGCAGGTAGCATGCCTAGAGGAATTGGTGCATTGTGAACAGTCATCGGGCTGCAGCAGGTCAACCCTGCAATCCCCTTTGCTGTTGTCACTGTTGGACGCTCGAACTTGTTCTGTGATCTCAAAGCCGAATTAAGAGTCACAGGGATGGGAGCTGGTTGGAGTCGCGATCCTTGCAAGTGCTGAAGCTCTGAGACCCTCGGATCCTCCTCGCATAACCAAAAACGCGATGGGATTTGTCAGGCGTGGCAAGCATCAGGGCCATGATCCTTGTGGTTGTTGTCGCCTTGGGACCCTCGAAACCTCTTACCTTCCGAAAGTGTCAGCAATCATAGGGATCCAGCCAGGTGGTTTCATGTTCCGAGTATCTGCAACTGTGCTTGCTCTTGGACCCTCAGATCCTGTTCACGTTCCTGTACATCGTTTCCTCGTTTGGCGAGCCGTGCGTCGTGCCATGCCTTCGCATCATGTCTGGTGTCTTGGCTGTGTTTGTGCTTTTGCTCCCTTGTTCGTGTCGAGGTGAAGAACACCAGAGCATGCTTTTTGGATCGCGCGCTTAAGGCCCTTTAGGCCAAGGAACAAAGTCTTGGACTTTGTCCAGCTGCATGCCCGTCAAGGAAGAAGAGACTGACACTGTATGGTCTTGCCTTTCCTCTGTTTATTGAGTGTTTACTGATTACTGGCATAGCTGGCTCTTCACAGTCCTAGCTTGTTTGGTTGACTTGGCACGGGTATGTGGAGATGGCGGCAGAATCCTGAAGTCCTGGAATAACTGTGCCAGCAACATGCGTCTTCAGGGGAAGTCAACACACTTCTTTTGCTCATCTAAGCGAGGGCTGGGAAGTGGGGTGGGCAGCTCCTGTCGCTCCTGTTTGCAGCATTCCCGACTTCATTGCAAGAACAATCGAAGCGTCCTGTTCATAGTGAATCTATGTTCTGGGTTGGCATGCGAATCTGGTGCAACCCCATAGTTCCCAAGTTTACGTTGACATCTTGCGGTGCTTAAAGCTCTGCAGGTATTGTTCACAGTTCAGCCCTGTTATACCTTCGCGAAGTTTGGCTTGGCTTGATTTCGCACTGGGTTGGGGGGGCGCCCAACAGATCTGCGAGTGCATCGTTCGCACTGCGGTGAGTCAGATGTCAGCATGCTGGGTCTTGCTCGCCTTGGCATTGTCGACTGCTATTCGAAAATAAGGGCTCTTGCTTGGCTGGCTCTTCCGTATAACTGGCCAATTGCTGTACTACTACTTTCTGCTATTGATACCCGAGACTATGATGCCTTTGCTCCTTTAGGACCAAGGCTGGGGGGCTGAGTGGATTGCGCAGTGGCTTGGGAGAGGGGCAATCGCCATCCACGCACTTTATGGGTCAGATCTGAGATCTGATAGGTCTGATCCATTGGGCATTGGCTGCACGGGAGTTTCTGATGCCGCGCTCATTTTCTTACTTTGGGCGTGCCGAACAGGGCGTAGAAAAAAGCAGAGCAAGTCCCCTAAAGCAGCCCTCCCTGCCTCATCAGTCCCGCCGGCAGGCCTGCAGTCGATCACCACGCTGTGATCCTGTTCACTGACGTAAGAGTAAGGAGCTTCTTAATTGTCTCTGATACAGGGGCACCGAAGCAAGCAGCAACACAGCAGACCTTGTCTGCGTCGTTCTTGTTTGTCTTCGCAAACATTTCACATTTCAGCAGGATGCAGGGCCTCACATGTAGGCTTCTAAAATGTGTCAGCATTTGCTATCCCAATGTAGCAATTAGGCCCTTTTCTCAGGCTCCAAGTAAGGTTGCGACGTGTGGAGAAACCGGCCAAATCGAGCTTCCGGAATCGGGACCTGTAGTCACAACTGGACGTGACATGCGCAAAAAGCAGAAAAGCAAACTCCTAAGGTTCCAGCCAGTTCGGGGACGAGCATAGGCGGGCGGCGTAGTGGCGTCAGCAAAGGCGGACTATGGACAGGGTCCTGGCATCAGCTTCTAGTCTGGAAGAACCACCTTCTGCTTGTTGCCAGCAACGGAGCATCTACATTCACACTTGACTCTCCACGATTCACGTCCGGGCAGCTTTCGTTCTAGACGTGCCATTGAGGCTCAATTCAACTTCTCTGATCTCTGAGAGCCGGGCACTCCACCGAAGGGGATGTGTGGGATCCAACCTTGGGTTGCAACATCTTTGTCTCGTTCTCTGTTCACGGTCTGTCCACAATCGGTGTTGGCTGTGTCTCTCGGAAAGCCCGATGTCTTCAAGGAACCTCAACACAGCTTGCTGTGGTCCGCGATGTCTGTTTATCACCATAATATGACTGTGAGCCGCATTGGGCCAAATCTGCTGCGTGTCTCGCCAGAGATGAAAAATTGTATGTTCAAATGCGCTGCGCATCCAAATGCCAGGAAGTATTGTGGACAAACAACTTTGAGGATTCCATTCGACCATTTACGAATCGCCTTACGTGAAAAACAACACATGCCCAGGAGCGCAGTAAGGTGAATTCCTGCTTTCTGCAATGGATCCAAAGACTTGTTTGCTCTTCCTGCCCGAGATGCAGGATTTTCCGCGGGACCGGGGCTCACTGCCGAGCTTCACTCAGCTCTGAAAAAGCCGGACATTAGAAATTACTTAAATTTTGAGGTCTCGTGGCCTCGGCACTAAACGCCAAAGTTCAGGACCTCCGACTTGACCAGCACGGTCCTCAGATGGCATCCAAATTTACCAGCGTTTCAGGCGGCTTGTCCCCGAAGAAGGGGAAGATTCAGCCTATGCCACCCAGTCGTAAACAAACCCTAAACCTTGAATCCTGAACCCTAAGCCTCAAGCCCCAAACACTCTTCGGCATGGGGCCAGATGGGAAGGAGCAGTTAGCCGCCCCCTTGCGCCCCATGCATGCCTACTTCTCCAAAAGTTGTTATAGCGCAAATTGGCTTAATGAAGCAACGAGCAAAGATGCCCTGCTGGGTCTCCGTAGTATTCGGCAGTGAAAATCGGCGAAACACTAGCAGGAGGAGCAGAGCAGCAATTGCGGCAACACCCGCAGAAGCGATGATTGCGGATGTACCAGTAGCTGTACACATGAAATAGCACCAGCAGCAGCAGCAGCTGCAAATGATCTGGATTAACGACCTGGTAAAATTTGTTGATGGTCCTCACAAAGCAACACAAAGCAAAATTTCACATCTTAGTTTCATCTCCATGCATGGTCTTCGTGAAGAAAGGAAAGCTGATATCAAACATTTGGCCAATTCACGCGCACAAAGGAAAGAAAACGCAAAAGCGAAAAGGGGTTTGGGAATAGCCGGCTAGGAGCTTATTCAGTTGGGCTGTAGAGGAGAAACATTGAGAAACGTCTTGGTCGCAAAGTCAACCTCCTCATTGATTTCACACAGAAAGGACCAGCCTAATTTCAATGTTTCCCCCTTCTTGTCCGTCAGTTCTTGGTTGTCCTAAAAGGAAAGCGAAGCAGCCCCTTCCGACCATTGTCTTCAGAAAGCACATATCAGGTGTCTGCGGAATTCATTTGTGAGCTTTGAAGATTCTAACCTTCTCAACTCCCAACATGCTACGCTTTCAGCTGTGAAGAACGGGCTTATGATCTGGTCGTTTCACATAGGAGTCACAGGGTGCCGGGTTGATTGAAGGGAACCGTTTGGGACTCTAACTTTGCTAGACATCATTGTCTTTGCTGCCTTGGGACTTTGTCTTTTAACCTTGGACAATCACCGGCATTTACAAAGGTGCTGTAGACGTTGAACCCTGGCCACTATGCCCCACCAAACGTCCAACGAGCAAAAAAAAAAAAAAAAAGGACAATTGTGTCTGGCGTCAGTATCAGCAGCTGCAGCAATAAGAAATCCTTGCCCGCCCCCCAGGTTGCCTGGCCGCACAACACACACGCAAACATTGCCCAAGATGAAGAACAGCATGTGAGCATGCGCAAATTCGTGTAGTTATACAGATATGCATACAGTATACACATCATATATTCTCGATAAAAATAGGACTCGTTCATCAACAATGTTGGATGATCCATGACGGCAGTCAGTCTGCAGACGAGCTGCAAATCCCCGGAACCCACCTTGGCTGGTGAGGCTGCTTGACAGTTATAAGCTGGACTCAAGCAAGTTCCAGGCGCTTGCTGTTCTCACGTTGACATGTCTGCAAGTCTTCACATCGTCTGCTGGCCTTTCTGGCTTGACCTCTCTGCGACGTATACACTTCTTTATTGTGGTTCAAAATCTTCGAAGTAGTGAGTCCGAGCCGCATGAAACTAATCTGCGCAAGGAAGACAAAAACGTTGTGTGTGTTAGCTGGTTTACTGTTGCTGCCTGAAGGCGCTCGACTACAAAGATCTCATGCTGTCTCGGTAAATTGGAAAAGAGATCTTTGACCGATTTGACACCAACTAAGTGAAATTAAGATAAAGTGGCCAACGCCCTGACGGCAGCGGCCAGCGATTCAGTGGCCCGCCCTGGCAAGAAGCTTGCACACCCTGCCACCGCTGCAGCATCTAAAGCACATGCTTGCCTTGGGACGCTCTGAGTCAAAGACGACGACCTCGGCCATACCCTCAGTATTGGTGTTCCTCAGATCAAGCATGTGCGGCTGGCATGAGCAACTCGACAGCACATGAATCCACAACTTTCTGTTCTTTGCGACTCTCCCTTGCTGCTCAGAATCAACAGCCAGATGTATCCGGTGCTGGGATCATGATACACGCCAATGACGGTCTGGGCTGAGGCCTTGGTGGTTCCTGTGTGAGAGTCGACAACTTCAACGACTTCCTGGCCGGAATGAGGTTCACAAAATGGCGCAAGGACCATGATGTGCCGTGCACTGCATCTTTAATCACGATTTGTCACTCAACCTCTCCCAGATTTGCGCATGATACACAGCTCAAGACTTTGAGCAAGACATAATTATTCTGGCTAGTGCGCCATTGCGCATCTGACTGAATGCGCTGGGCTGCTGTGATGCTCCGCAGCAAGTTTTTGCAGGTTTGATCCTAACGGATCACGCTGTCACAATCTCTTCTTGAGGGCTCTAGAATGCACAGGTCGCCCTGTGTCAAGCGTCCCTGTCCTGCGAAGGGCGGCGACTTCTTAGCGAGATAACCATATGTAGTGGATGTAGCTCATTCCGATGTGTGGGGCACAAGGTGACGACCTGCCGGAATTGGGAGTCAAAGCAGCCATGGGCTCACGGTGCATACGTAGGCATACCTTTAGTACATAGCCAAACAAGACAAGGTTTCCAGAACACACGTTTGCGGCATGGTCTTGGCTGGCCTGTCCAGAGTCCGTTGCTGCGTAAACAAGCCAGCCAGCATTCATAAAGCCTGAACCGTCTCTGGCGCATTGAAGAGTCTCCTGCCCCTCCACCGGTTGGATAGTCTCAAGCCGCTTGTGCGGCAATGTCGGGCTCAGCTTCCATGTCTTCACATACCTGTGGCCGTGCAAGGAATACTCGGTGATCTCAGTCCCGCCTTGATTTAACAGAAGCAGCTTGTTCTTGCCAGGAAGAAAGCCAAAGCTTTTGAAGGCAAAGTCAATCTCAGTTGTTGGCACTGCCATTTCCAGCGTGATTGTTTTCAGGCTGATTCTCTCATGAGTGTGGTTGCGGCTAGCTTCCTCCTCCATCCGTTCCACCGCGGACTCATCGGAATGTTCACCCAAAAGCTCAAGCTCTGCCTTAAAGATCGCGAATTGATCTCCCAGCATCAAATGTCGGCCGGATGCGCTGCAAGCAAGCGCGGAAGGTCGAAAGAAATCATGCGGCCAGTCTGTCTGAACGACTTGCAATGCAATGCTGTCATACATCTCTCTGGGCGCTCTGGCTGAGTCATAGTACTTCGGGTCAAAAAGCAGCACAGCAATGGTGGCAAGCCAAACTCCCATCTGAGCCTGGGTAGTTGACCCAATTGACAGTACAGAAGAGTTCAGGTCTGAACAATTCTGAACAGCACGTTTAGATTTAGCTGAGGAGCCAAACAGGATAAGCGAACGCACTTCCATGGCAGCAGGCTGCTGCTGACCTCCACGTCTGGGTTCTCCGGCATAAGCTCAAAGGGCAATGCTTCTGCTGCCAGAATGGGCTCCTGCGAGCTCCTGACAGATACTACAAAGGACTACAGGCAGACCTTTCTGCTAGCTGGCTCCTTGGTGATTGGTCGATGCGAAGCTGCAGCTCCTGCACTCTTCGCACATGTCACGGGTTCCAACAAGCGTGCAGAGTGCAGACCGGCCTCCAAGGATGTGCTGAGACGGAAGAGATCAATGATCTGACCAGCCTCTGGCACTGACCTCAAGAACGTCAACTCCATGCAAATTGTCAGTGCCAGAGATGCTGCCAAGTGGCCAAACGACCTGTCCCGATCGGCAGTCAATCCAGTAGACCTCCTCGTTGTCGCCTCGCAAACGGTTTCACGATTCCACACACTTTCACGCTTTGCACACTGAGCTGAGCTCCAGCTCGCATAGCTCGCATAGCTCGCAAGAAGCACCGAGCCTTCCAGGAACGAGCTCTGCAGCCAAGCAGGCACGGCCCTTAGCGTTACCCAGGATCTCAAGTTCTCAAAGCTTTCCAACACAAGTCATGCAGGCAATCATTGCAAAAAAGGCTCTCTTGACCTCGTCTCTCCCACCCGTCAGACTGTCGTCCAGCATGTGCAGGCATTGCCATTTGCGTTTCCAGGTCTCGCAGGTGCTCATCCAAGGTAAAGCGCAACTGCTGCAAATCTTCACTCCTTAGGCACTTGCTTAGGCACAGAAATTGACTTTGGCTTGCGTGCAACGGTCAGGATAATGACAGCTGAGGCTCTCTTCCTGGGACAGATGTGCTGACATTTCTGCTGTCACAAGCTGGGACAGGACACTCACAAGGTGTTTGGCTTCCCTATGCGTGGCCACCAAACACTTGTGGTCTGGACGCCTCTCTGCAATCTCATAAAGCATCTTCTCTGGGTTCTCCCAATGAGCGCAGTCAACGGCTGTTCGAACAGCAGCCGCGCTGAAGTGTCTGCTATGCCAACCAAACACATCCAAGTATACCGTAGATCGAAAGGACAATGGAAGGCCGGAGCTTTCCAAGCGGGGTGCCGACACTCGTAAAATCACCCACATCCAAAGCATGTGGCCTCCGCACGCCAGTATTGCCAAAGCCCAGGGCGCCCAAGCTGGCACGACTTGATCGCATGCACGCACACCGCCCCTGCCATGATTGGTTCTGGAAGCTGCAAGGTGAATTGCGAGGCCTGATAATGCTGGTGGAATTACCAGACACAGCTGCACAAGATTCCTGTACTTTGGACCACAGAAGAGGTCCAGTTTAAAAAGTGTGGTGGTGCAGAACGCACCTGCGATCAGAGACAACCAGGCTGCACCTGGATTCTGCGCTGGTATCGGCCAATTGTCCATTTTTGACATGAAGTGACCCAATGAGTAGTACGCACAGACCAACAGCATGTGCTGAGCAGCCAGTACCAATCCAATGCGGGCGTATGCATCGAAGCATGCGTATCCCCGCTGGACCCTTCGTAGCATCCAGAAGTGCGAGTGCATCACCGCACTTCGCCCAGGACCTCCATTGTCCACCGTCTGCAGATGTTGCAGAACCTCTTCACCGGCAAACGGTGCATCCGACAGCCAATCCACGGGTTCCTCCTTTTGGGATTTGGGGCGAGCACGGCCCTTTCTTTGACTTACGCCAGACCCGGTAGGCAACGTCCGCACACCGGGATCCACTGAGGAAGGCTCCGACTTCGGAATCTCGTCCTTTTCCGCCAATGCGAAGGGAATGGCAAAAGCAGGAGGCTGGAAGTAGCGACCGGCTCCGTCACTCTCAAATCGCTCCTGGGAACGCATGGCTGACTCGATGTCTTTCAGGCTTGGGACTGGTGGACGCACCGCTTGCGTGAGAATCTTCACTTTGGCGGAGCGCTGTGCAATGGATCCATGCATAGCCAGCCACACGCTAACCAACCCAAAGAAAATGCAGGCAAAAACGCAGTTGTTCCACAGCACTAGAAGCCAGCGAGGCTCTAAAGGGAATTCTGGATAGCCAACAAATATGAAGTTCATGACGGCCGTCACAATAAGCGCCCCAACTAAGATGTAGTTGTCCATGTTGGATGTTGAAAGTTGGAAGACATCCCTGACATCTTCACGAAAGAGGCCCCACTGCGCCAAGCGCATATTCTGCATCTGGTGTATGCAATCCTGCCGCTGCTCCTGACTTGAATACATGCTAGCCACCATATCAACGCATCCCTACGAGCACTTCATCAAGCTTGTTCTAAAAGAAGCTTGCATGTAGAAAGCTTACCAACCAAGGCGGCGTTCCGCATCAAACTTGAACCGTTCCAAGTTGTAGAAGTAGGCGAGGCCTGCAGCCGGGCCGATGCCTGGACAAATAAAAAGAACTCCTAGTGAAGTGGTTCACTCGCTTTCTGCAGATCGCTTTCCAGGCCTGGCGCCATCTTTGCAAGTTGGCGGCCGGCAGACGCCGGAGGGTCAGCAGCTCACGTGGCAGGGTTAAAAGCAAACCAAATGCCGCTCAGTGCTTGCTCATGCTTTCGGCATATGTCAAGTGCGTTTATGGGGCTCATGTTTTGCCGCTTCTGTTTAAGCTGTCCCCGGAGCCCAACCAGCGGCGGGATGAGATCTCGTACTACTGATCTTTATCTAGCAAGGGCTAAAGAGCTGTGCAGGGACTTCTGTCTGTCCGACTGCGCAAGGCCGAGAAGGAGGCTTCAAGCGCTGCCAGTCCGGCTCCGGCAAACCCTCCACGGCGCAGCGGACGCAAACAGAGATGCGGTGTAGGCAATGGGGCTTCAACCTCGGCATGCTCTGCACAAAAAAATCTGTGCGGAGATCCTGTCGAAGCATAGCTTTTGTTCTCTTCCCCACTTGTCAAATGTCAAGCCTTTCCTTTTGGCAGCTCCTGGTTTCTCATCTAGTTTTACAGCTAGCCAACTGCCAGCAAACGCGCGAGTGGTCCTGAATGTTCACGCTACCCGCAAGGCACAGAGCTGTAGTGAGCACAAGCTGCATCTCACTGTGCACCTGTCGTGTCTCAAGGATACGGCCCGCTGACCAGCAAGTCGAACCCGGTGACCGTAGCCGGCCTGGCAACACTTCCAGCTTGTGTCATCCGTGCATCACATGACACGAGCATAGCTTTATAGGGCAAACGGGCAGAATTCCATCTCACCAACTGCTACAGACAACTAGAAGGGCTTGGATGGAAGCGAAAAGGTGCTTGAAGGCTCGCATCTTGCGGGGCCCAGCTTTGCCCACATCTTTTCTAATGAAGCCGTACCACTTTGATCCATGCCCACAGGCTCTCAGCAACCAGACACGGAGAACCCGCTGTCATCCCCCTCGGCGCTGACGGTCCTGAGAAGGAGGCAAGCAGGTGCAGCATGGACTCCACTTAATCTTGGTGGAATGCTTGAACCATGGGCAGCAGGGCAGGACCCTACCTCAATCCTTGAAGACCTCCCTAATCCTAGCCCAGAACCACTTCACAGCCTTTGCGCAATTGAGGCCTTCAACTTTTCTGGGCAAGCATGAAACAACAATCCGAACTTGAACTGCCAGCGCCAATTTCAGTGGTTCCAAAAGCAATGTTGATTGCTTTTGCCAAGCCTTCTGTCTTTAGCACGGTCTGGATATCCATCATGCGAATCAAGCATGGCTTACAGTTACCCGCGACTGCCTCTCAGGTGCAACCTGCATCCCGGTCCGCATCCCTAAAAAAGAAATCAACCGAGCTTTCGTCACCTTTTCACTCAAGAAAGGCACGGATGTCATGAAGCGACAATGCCTATGGCCCATGCCACCTAATTCATGTGTCAGCTAAGTGCAGGTCCGCATCTCTTTCTGTCTAAACTTCCCCAGGAGCCGCTTCCTCGGTGCGTACCATCAGCATGCTTTATCCTGCCTTGGCTTGGAATCTCCTGTGCAAGTAGCCGACAGCAAATTTCCCAGCACTAGAACGTCAGGTGTTTTTCCTATGCGCGCAGACAAGGCCGCATCTGAGAAATCAGCTGGCTTCGGTCTGTGAACAGGTTCTCAAAGTCGAAGGTTGGCGTCTCAACTCCCTCCTCGGAGACATGGAAACCGAAATCCCTTGAAGCACCATGCGGTATTACCTAGGACTGTCCTCCTCATAAGGGAGCAGGCATCCGCACGATCCGTCAGCAAGGTAAACCTGGTACAAAGGGCTGGATTTAGGCTGACAGCTGGCCGCTACCAGCTGAGTCATACGTTGAGCTGCAAAGGTGATCTCAAGCAAAACACTTCGGTCTTCTACTTGGCGTAGACCGCTAAGGATGCCGAACCCTGCGGCTGAGGCAGCTAGCACACAAAAGCCTGAGCTGCAGACTCCGCGTCTGTGCAGTTTCTGAATGTCAAAGTTGCCCTCTTCCTGTCTGAGAACGTGATCTCCGTCTTGCATCATGCGAAGTAGATCGAAATAGCTGACTTGGAGTAGCGCAGCGCGGATGATGTTCGTCTCTCTTCTGCTCTCTGTCCCAGCTCTTCAATTGCCATGACAAGAACCTCCAGGATCCTCAAGGAATGATCTTCGCTGACCAGAGGTTCGGGTGTCACATCTTCGCGTAGCTCCTACACTGTAGGACCTACATCTTGTTGCCAACTTACCACCCAGAACTATGAACGCCTGGATGAACTCGCGACCGCTTTCCTCATCGATGCTTAGATACCTGACAAGGGCTTCACGCTCAGCCTTGGTGCATGCTCCTACGCTTTTCATGTTGTTATGCCATACATTCAGGGTGCCAGCAGAACAAACAACATTGTGTTGGCAGTTTTGGCCATGGACGAACATCAGTGCTTGCAAAAGTCGTGTCCCGATACGTTCCGGTTGCTCTGAAGTGTAGGTATGCACATCAGTTGCTTGCTTCCTGGTATGCATCAATTTAGTAGCAGTGTCGTACTCTCCCTCTCACCGTGATCTGAAAGCCAAGCAAGGCCATGCACCACTCTGTAACAGTAGGAAGGTTGTCCATTGCCGCAGCGCTCCAGAAGAGTTAGGAGATGGGATTCAGTGCCACCAAGACACAACAAGTACTCGATGCTATCCATCAGGTGCTCGTATCCCTCAAGCGGCTCACAGCCGCTCCAGACCTAGTTGTCAAGCAGGTCATATGAAACAGCATGGGGCTTCATATCCAACACATATGCTTTATCGCGTGGTCTGCCTCTAGAGCTTTGCAAACTCCACAATCACAAGCATTGGGAGATCCGGACATCATGTGAAAGGTGCGAAACGCCCCTGAGCTCCGAGCCACTCGAGCAATGGTTGGCTCGCGTCGATTAAAGATTAGGCGGACAGGCCTGGACTCGTCACGTTCGCAAAGTGAGAAAACACTCATGGCTGTTGCAATAACAGGTGAGACTAGCAACTAGAAAATGTTTGGCAAGGTCGACACAAATCGAGGACTGCACGCGGAGAGTGTTGGAATGGGTGGCACCATGCCAGCCGGGTCTGATGGCGCTGACCACTCTGACCAACCTTGCTTGGACTGCATGTTTGACGGGCCAAACGAACATAGTGTCATTACTATCAGCCCGCGCTTGAGCACATAAGCACGTGACATCTAGCATGACCCTGCGGCGCGAAAAAAACTCTCATGCTGTTGACCATTTTTGACCCAATGAACTATGCTGGAGCCAGGAATATGAATTCTGCTCTGCAAGCCCCATCAACATCTGCACACATCCCCAGAATATTGACTTGACGTTGGTAAGGCGGGCACGGATGCCGTCCGACACACGTACCCGCCACTCAACACTGTGAGTTGAACCTCCGCTGAAAACAAGTGAAGCCATGACATACTGAAGAGTGCATGCGCCCAGAAGTTGTAAAACTCCATCATCTCCATGTGCATTAGGCATTGTCCATCCTAGGGCCGGAACGGAGGCGGAAAGGAACGTCCTTCTTTTCCGGTCGCGACTTGGATGAGCTGTTGCCTGCTTTTTGGAAGCACCAACACGAAGCAGGAACTGAGGCACGGCATGGCAACAGCCTTGACTGTGTGACTGTGACACTCACAGCACGTGAGCACACGTCATGCACGATAGGGCCGAGCCTGTGGACATCAGGGACTGCCTGCCCCGCAAATTAGTGCAGAAAGCTCAGCATCTTCTTAAGACGTTGCGAGCGTACGGCTGAGACTGGCAGATGCAGCTGCGGCCTGGTGTCCCCCAAGTCGGCCTCTCAAAAGTTTGGTTTCTGCTGCTTCAGTCTTTTGCTGATTCCTTGCGTTCGCTTTAGGAAGGAGGCGCTTGATGCAAGGTCACTGAGGCAGAAGGCCCTGCCTGACTGGGCAAACTTCGGACTGATGTAGAAGGTTGGAACCTTGGCTCACGCTCACCCGCTAAGTGCCACTAGGCTGCTTCAATCCGCAAGGAATGCTTCAAACATGTGCGATCTATCCTTGAGAGCATGGTAACCTGGCAGGCTAAAACTAGAGTGCCATGCTGGTTCCAGAGCACGGAAACCCTCAGGAAAGTGATTCGGAGAGGAATCTTGATGAGCGCCCAAGTACTCACTGCAGGTCTCGGACTTGAAAAGCGCACCAGCAAACTGCTTGTGTCCAAACTGTCTCAATAGGGACACTTTCAGAAGAATCTGCTGAAGAACTCTGTTCGCAGGGCTCAGTATCTACTTGTATTGCGGGACCTTGATTTTTAGCTGTAGAGTTGGGATAGCCTCTCTATTAGGCTGCTTAGTGAGAATATAATTAAATAAAGTTGTACGTTCAGCTTTTCATCATAGCATAAGCAGCTGGTGAGTCCCATGAACCTGAGCGGATCCTCTGGTTGGGGGCTGGGACCTTCTGCCAGGCCGCACAACCCTCTAAAGACGGCAAATCTCGAATAAATTTGCCCTTAAGCTTTCAAAACTTAAGGTTGGTAAACTGAAACTCCCACAAACTGCAAGGATCCAACGATTCGCTGAACTGGAGAGCTTCAGTTGGAAGTCCATGCGTGATCAATCAGCAGTGTTCACCGCGGCACTGTGACAAGTTGAATCAGGAGCTCATAGCTAGCATGCTGCTCCGATTGCATCTTGCACTTTCTGAACGAACTTGCAGTCGCTAGCATCAGCAGCAGCAACAGCAACGACTATAACCACAATCGCCCAAGCATTTCAAAAGCACCAGGGGCCGTGTCCACGGATTGAGCTATCATATCTTCAAACAAAAAGGCTTGGCTGCCCGCTGGCTGGTGAACTCCATTGCCGACTCCCCCTCAGCAACCAAAGCGTTACGTCGCCAACAGACTCCTGGAGACTGACTGATGGCACAAAGCAAAAACTATGCTGGTTGGCTGCCCTATCAATTTGAAATACTGTATACAAATTTAGCCGCGACACTGGCAGACCGACATGCACATCATACAGCCCACCGCCAGGCAACTTCCAGCTAATACTGCACAGCCCTAAGGCCACGACGTCGGCCTCACGCTGGCTGGGGTCGAAGAACTCCTTGAGTGACGGACCAACAGTTGTTGCCAAATCTTCAAGGTTGAAGGTCAAGGACAGCAGAATCAAACCGCAAGGCTCTCTTCCAGCAGAACGCCCCCTTCAGGGGATTGAGTAAGTAGGTTCTAAATGGAATTTCAAGTCAGCCAATTGGTGAAGGCCTGCTGCGTCTAGCCCCATCTACACGTAACCCACTTGCCTATTACCCAGAGCCGCTAAGAATGGCAGCAACACAAGGATTGCTCCAGAATTTCGATTTGGCCATGGCTCTACCTTCCGCGATCCTAACGACAAGACGACACACGAAGCCGAAGGTGGGAAACATTGTTGCCGACACTTCCGAAATGCGGGCGGGCCAGAATTGATGACCCTCAAGATCAGTGTGGACAGTTTCCTTCACCTGTGACACCAGCAAAAATGGCATGACGTGGATCGGTGCCTCCTGCTGAAGGTGGTAGTGGCCTTCAAAGCAAGCACGCTGAGGAGGAAATGAGTGAGATGCCAGCCCAAACTGTTCAGAAAGTCGTTCACGGAATTCAATTCACGCACAATGATTCGTCACTTCCCTGCTGAGGCCACCACGCCAGGCAAGCCGCTGCCACTCCGGAGGTGAAAGCCGCCGAGTGAATTCGGCAAGCAGCGAAGCTTCATCAGGCCTCGGCTGGAAAGCCCAGCAATGGCATCACGACGATACAACGCGCTTATCGCCTGCAAGCTGACCACACAGTGGTAGACCCAGATCCCTGACTCCCGACTCGGGCCCACGCTCGCGCAGCAACTCAGATTCGCTGCTTGCCTGTCGAGGAAAACATCAAATCATGTCAGATTAAATCCATGCGACTCAGACAGAAGGCCGCACTGCTCATGGGGAAGAAGCGACACAACATCGTCAATGCTGCAGTTCAACCAAAATCAATCCGTGCTTGCCTCAGTCGTCATTCGCCAGCGCTTGACGTCGTCCATGATCGGGGGACTTAGCCGCACGGTGGTCATAATGTGCGCATAGCTATGCTTGAAGGAAAAAGGAATTCTTTCCGCAAAAGTCTAACCCCGAAAAGGTTGCTCCCCTTTTTGGGCCAGGCTGAACCCTGCAGGCAACCTTTGCCTTTCACAGATTTGAGATGCTCAAGCCACTTCTCACGCATGGCCAGTCT
The DNA here is from genome assembly GCA_905231905.1 of Symbiodinium pilosum. NCBI lineage: Eukaryota > Dinophyceae > Suessiales > Symbiodiniaceae > Symbiodinium > Symbiodinium pilosum. Next base: position 89,775 of record CAJNIZ010048170.1, on the reverse strand, counting down.
GACTTTGCCACTGCCTTGCACTGTGGCTGCTGTAAGGACGCAACAGCTCCAGCCATCCTGTGACAGGATGCAGATGTGAAGCCTCAGCTGCTCACGTGCTTTTTGGAAGCGCTTGTCTTTGTTTCCTCCAACGCTAATTGGGATTGGCGGGCAGATGCCAACTTTCTAGCATGCCGCTTAGCCTGCAACCGACAACTTGCAGAGCAACATGCCGATGCATGCTTGCTGACATGATTCTATGTTGCGAGATGTCGGAGGCAGTCTCTTGTGAGCAACTGGAAATCCGCAGAACAATGAAGAATAACCTGTAGTAACCCACAGAACATAGCGCGCCCCGCCTGAGCAAGCGGGTTAGTGGACGGGCTTGCATCTTCCGTCTGATCAGACGATTCCGAGTCCTCGGAAAGCTGCGCGCACTCTCTTCCAAATTCCTGTTGCGCAACGGATGAAGCAGGCCGCAAGACCAGCATCTGTCCAGCGTTCCCGAAGCAATAGCGGATGCACCAAGCAACATACAGTCATCAGATAAACGTATGACATGTACCACGCGGAAGCACCAGTCCTCTGAAAGAGTTGTAGAGGACTTGAGCAGCTGCATTCCTGCAGCACCCGCATGCTACTGCTGTCTTTTTTGTAAGCAGAATGCACACGCGGCGACTGTTCGCTACAAATCAAATGTGGCCTCTCACAAAAAAATCTGGCCGAGCCTCGGTGGTGCCGTTTTTTCTTCTTCTGTTGGGTGAGCAGGCGATAGCAAAATTGGTGCTTCACCGCTCCTTCCCAGGCCTCAGGACGTGCAAACCTACATGATACCGCAGCTCCCGTCCATACTTGCCTCATCCGTGCAAAAATGACAAGCGTTGATTTCTGCACTGCCAAGGTGCTGCGTTGGCATGGAGATCGGTGAGCATGCCGCAGGAAATGCCTGTGGTAATTGCTGAGACTCAGGCTGTCCAGCGCAAAGACCCTGTCAGGCGTGAAGCCCCTTAGCAACAACTCAGACTCAAGAGTCACTCAAGAGCAATGACTTTCCGATTCCGATGGATGGAGAGGATCAAGAACTCTATCGGTCGTCTTGATTCCAAGAAGGGACACAAGGCTTGCGGCGGCTTGCTCCATGTGGCATGCTCTGGCTGCAAAAGCTGGGCTCGACACGTTGTGGAACCACAAGCTGCAGGGATGACACGGACGGTTTCGCCACAAAGCTTCGCACCTTTGCAACAAACATCACTGGAAGGGCAATGTGAGCAAAACGCTGCAAGGCGGTTTGTTCCTCAGCCTGATCTCACAACAGGTTCGCCTTCAGCCAGACTAGCCAGCTTTAGTTCCTATGCATATGCCGAATCGCTGTTCTGATTCATGTATAGACCGTATGGAGGATTGTTCCTTGGTGTCCCGGCAGGCCCAGTAGCGGCACTGTAGTGCAATGCCGTGTTCGTCTCGGCAATAGCTGACTGGCCTCTGCTGCAGGCTGAATCATAGAAGACTGGTACTATATAATGTACTGTACTTTGCCCAACGCATCGCAACGCCTGCTCGGAGCCGCCAGCGTAGATGAACTGAGCGAGGCTCGCCTTGATTCGCTGGCGCTGTAGCTTTCAGCGAAGATGCTACATGGGACCAATCGCGTACACGCAAGACACCACCATTCGTTCCCTTCGAGATTTGCCCTGAGGCGGCAACGGCTGAGTCCTGCACTGCTATGGTCGCTTGAGGTCCAGAGACCGCTCGCAATTAGAAGTGGCACCTCATGCCCATGCTGTGCAAACAGGCCGACGAGGCTTCAAGTCAACTGAACGATGCCACAACGCTTACTGCAACATGTTGCTGACAAAGGGAAGGATGTTCCTCCAGTATGCCACAGTCTGCCTAGTACCTGCACTCCGCCGGCCCCCGCCCCCATCAACTTGTCGTCAGTTGGTGTACCTGCTCCTGTTTCCTCGTCATTCAGGTTTTGAAGCTGATGAAAATGATTTCATGAAAGACAGCCCAGACCATGCCCCCTGTGCCATCACGGAGCCTTTGCTTTCGAACGAATCAGAAGCATCCTTAACGGCTTCAAGCTTCTCGCTTGCTTTGAAAACACGAGATCTTATGTTATCAGCTGGACATGCTCGGCAGGGCACCCAGTTTGCTTCCTCCGTCGCCTCATCTGGGAGTTCGAACCAGACCTTACCAGTTCCAAGTCTGGTCCATGAAGTGTGACTGCAACCATGTGCAAATTCGTCTCGCGCCAATCACCAAGGAGGTTCCAATCACGTCCGACAAGCGGTTACCCCAAAAAGCGTAAACCGTCAAACCACGGCATAATGCAGTCGATGAATGCACTCTTCCTTCCGAAAGTGACAGCATTGTCCAGTTCGGGGGTGGGCCTCACCCTTCTCAAAGTTGGCGAAACAAACCTGTTGCGCCTGCCAAAAGTGAAGCTCGGCGCTGACTTGAAGGCTTGACGTCACAACTTCCTGGCAAATTGTGGCAGGTTTGCCTTTGGCTCCTTCCAAGGCCCTGTGGCCCGACCTCAGACAAGTGTGACTGTATCATGTAATGCAGACACACGCTTGCGACACTATATGGCATGATGTACGGCAGACTAGATAGTCTGCGTGAGCTTGTGTACATCTAGTAGCTCATCCAGCCAGGAGTAGATCGACAAAAGCTTCATGTCATTTGTCATGTTCATTGCTGGAGGGCTTCTGACTTTCTTTGCGGAACATGTCTGCTAGCACGTGTCGAGCTGTGAAGCTGCTAGACACACAGGTACAGGAAAGAGATGAAAGTGCACCTTTTGTGCAAAGAAGATCTAGCTTGGCAAACTTTGCGAGATTGCTGTGCGCAGGCTATCGTCCTGGACTTGCACATCGAGGTCATGTGGCAGGCAGAGGACCTGGTGATTGGGGGGTTTGGAGCCGTTCAGCTTGTTCCAGAAGACCTTCACCTTCTCAAGTCTGAGTTGTCCACCAAGTACAACAGTCTCGCCCTTTGGGTCGAGCGGCCTCCAGTGCATCGGCTTCTGAAGCCGCCAAAAGCTGCTGTGCGCGCAGCTTGTGTCGTATTGCCGAGGGCAGCACTTGGAAGTTGGATCCCTTAAGGATTGCCGCGCCTCGCTTGGACAGAACCTGCAACAAAGGCGGCTTTTTCTGTGACTAGGATCCTGCCAGCAGAACCTGGCAGAGCCGCAATTGTCTAGATTGGCCTTTAGCAACTTTAGCATCCTTTAGCAACTTCCTGCATCTACTGCTCCTCTTTGTTATGATGAAAATCCAAATTCCAGAGCCGGTTTAGATCAAAGATTCCCTTCTGAGTTCCCGGCTCCAGAACATGGCATGCCTCCCGAAGAACATCCACCGGTCTGCCCAGCACCCGCCAGGGCCAGCGCCTCGTCCAGGACAAGTTCAAGGGAGCCTGGCGCTCCTCCAAAACTGGAGACTGAGCGGCTGAGGCTCGAGCACTACAACGTACGTCATAGAACCTGGAGCTCGGCGTGCCAGCAACTTGTCCAGCTGTGGCCTCAATGAGCACAGGTTGAGGTGTAGAAGAGTTACCTTCTGTTCTGACACCAGCTGGATGCAAGCATCTGCTCATGAGCATTGAGCTGTGTCTGGATCAAAGAAGACTTGGGCAGACACGTAGGAAGCTCCGACACCGGGGCAAGATCGGGAGGCGCTGGAGGAGGCACCCGCTCCACAACAAACTCCTCCGACCTCATTTCATAGCTGCTAGTAATAAACTGAGGCTTAACGTAGCAGTACGATTGCACAGCACATTGAAACTGTGTCAGAAGCCTGTGCTTGGCGTCATGTGCGTGGACATCGACTGACCATGAGGTTTGCCAATGCATGCAAAAAAAAGCGTCCGCGGCAACGAAGCAAGTTCGATGACCTAGTGTGATCCGTCTTTGGCCTTGAACTAGCCTGGCAAATACGATGAGAAATTCGTGGCTGCATCCTGTTCTACTAGAAAATGACTGAACAGTGGAGCTCAGCGAACATAGTTTGTGAGTCCAGGATGGGAAATCTGATGTAGAATCACAAATTCATGCAGCGACAAGAGAAAAATAAGCTCCACGCTGCATCAAGGGGGTCCACCTTGCAGAGAACAAAAGGATTTCCAGCTTGATGACCCTGCTGCGGTCTGGCCCAGGCTTTTGCTGGACCATCCATGATAGGCCGAGCCCAGCGGCCAATGAACAGAGGCATTCGTCTCGAAGCGAGCTTCCACCGTGCCTGAAACGTTCTCAGGGATTCTGCAAAACAAGCTAGCTGATGCATGCTGCTGCTGCGGCAGGCAGGTCTGCAGTTTGCGGATATGCAACTTGTTGCGGATGCTAAGGCTGCACGCACCTCTGCACATGGCACTCGGAACACAAAAAAACCTAGAGACTGGGTGGCTGGCAGCGGAACATTTTGTCAGGAAGCAGGGCTGGCAAGCACCACTTGATTTCCTGCACCTGGGGCTGATTTATGCATCGTCCTCCCAATGCGGGAGCAGGAACCGTTACTGAGTCCGCACCGTCACATCTGCATGTGGCTCCGGAAAGGCACTAGGCGGCCTCGAACAGTCACAATGCTTTGTTTGTAAAGGAGCGTTCTCACACCAAAGCTACTGTATCCTGGGAACTCTTGGAGTACAGTGGGATTGAGCATGGAGTAATTCGAGAAACGAGGGCCAGGCAGATCATGCTGGCGGTAGAGCAAGTCACCCAGCGGCTCTTGGCTGCGAGCCTTGCGCAGAAAGAAGTGGCAGCTCAACATGTTGCAGAACAAACACAGACATGTCTGGGTACTATGATGATGCCATCACGTTAGAGTGCGCAGCTAGCTGCTGACGTGCTTGCGACCAACATTGCAAAGCACGCATCCTGCGAGCCCCAAACTTGGGACACATAGGCCTTGCAGCTAATGCTGAAACCCTGCAGTGAACGAACCAAATCACTTCCTCCTGCTGGGCCTTGAGGTCCTCCTCGTTCAAGGACAGGACTCTGCCCTGAAGCCAGGCAAAGACTTCATGGCTAGGACTCCTGCCTTTGAGCGGCAACCGCAACGATGCGCGCCGTGTGGCCTTTGTTCCCCCTACCAATACTTCATGTACTGCGCTCCCTCTTCTTTTGGTCCCTGTCTCCCACATGATCCTGGCTCCATTCTATAGGCCCCAAGCAACTTCAGCCCTGGTCAGTGCTTGCTTCTTTGCAAAAAGCGCCGTACGTCTCCAATCATACATCCAGCGCTCAGATCTGCCGGATTTCTTAGCACCCTCACTGCAAGACATTATTAGGAAGCCAGAACCAAGAGTCAAAAGACCAAACACATGACTCAGACAAGAACAGCTTGCACTCGAGTTCTCAAGTTGGCTATCAGCGGCTATCATTGTTGCTTTGTCCCCTGTTGCGTTGGCCACTTGGCGCCGCCTTGCCGGCAAACCTGCAATGCCTTTACACTGCAATCATCGATTTAGACTGCTGTCATCATGATGACAATCACAGGGCAGCCTGCTGGTCAACTTCTGGAGAGTCTGGCGAGGGGCCCAGCAGCCACACCTTCAAGTGGTGAACACCACTATCATTAAGTCCCAGCAGCTCTCCTGCTGATGAGTTTCTGGCGTTTAGGCGATAGACAAGCCGCGGTGGAACAAATGGAGGTAGGCTGCCCGTCCTGAGCAAGTGTGAACCGAACAAGCGGAGCCAGGCCACAGCTGACAAGCTTCAAAGAACTCAACTTGCAAATGCACACGGAAAATCACGGAAACCTGGGCGCTAGGCTCCAGGATCCGTTGCGCGATCGGAAGTGCCTCTGCGTCTGGCTGACCTCAGAAAAGTTTCCAAGATCGGGATTTCATGCGCCTCCGACAGTGGCTGTCCAGGTGCCAGGCTGTAGGCGAGAGGAGAAAGGTTTGGCCAGGCGGCCACAAACTGGCTCATCCTAGCCGTTGACCCAATTACCTTGGCTGCAGGGCCATGCAGCTCAATCGTTGCTATCCTCGACCAGCTTTAGCACGACCATGCGCGACCTATGCCAGCCGCCTCAATCATTGAAACACGTTCACTGATGGTTGCCAGCCTGCCGCCTGCCTTATGATGCCTCTTCTACTTCAAAACGACATCACGTTCTGCCCAAGCGTGTGCCAGGATGCATCGGACTCATCACACGGTGGCGGCCGGCATACCGACACCTCGCAGTGGAATGGCCGAAACATGTGCTCTACCAGACAGGCGGCAAGTTACAAACGCCCGGGGGTGAAGTCTGATGAAAGGTGTATCTGAAGCAGAACATAGCAATTAATCATTTGCTGCTTGGATGCCGGGACAGCAACTCTGAGCCGTGCGCCCAATGCGGCGGCTCCATGTCTCCTTCGGGCCTGGGGTTGTTTGGAGCTCAATCTGGATTGAGAAATGGGAAGCACTGGAATGACGCCCTCCAAGGATGCACTTCTAGCTTTCGAAGATCTTGCCAGCGATTGCCCATATGGCTAATCACTGGATGCTTCGGCTAGCATCTTGATAAAAAAAAAAAAAGCGAATATCGTAAGCTTTGGATAACGATAAAGCGAGCAGACCTACGAAGGCGTGGTTCCAGAAGCTAGCTCTTGAATTGGATCGCGTTAGAGATGTTAAAGGGACCTGGACACTGAGGCTGAGTCCGACAACCATCCGAGGGGTGAGGGGTATGATGCAAGTATCTGCAAGTATCTGCAACGCTGAATGATAATCTCATCGGCACGGAGTCAAGTTTGCCAGTGTCGAGCTTGTTTCCAAAAAGGGCGTCACTGAAAAGTAGCATTGCTGGTGCAATAGGTGCTGCCAGCAAGCAGGGCAATGTTACGATGGAGTTGTTGGTCGAGAGCGTTCCTCCCAACTCCTTTGGATGTTACTCTGAAATCGCATCTGGGCATCATGCGAAAAGGAGACCTGGGCATCGAGAGGCTCGAACAGGTTGACCCGCTCCGCTGCAGCCACCTTTTCAAGCTTAGCAAAGAAGCGCATTTGCCCAAACATCCTGCTTAGACGAGCCCCGTCGAGATTGGGCGAGGTTCAAATATTTCAGCGCTTCTTTGGCTAAGCAGCTAGCATGAGGGGCCATGGGCAGGGGAGCATGCTCTGAACTCGCGGCTCTTCAGCCCTGAGCTTTTGAGCTTTCAGCACAACATCCCAAAAGCTCTGCGGGCTACTTGGGATGAGGTACTCCACTGCACCTATGATCGAACAGCAGCTGCATGCCATGTCCCAGAACTTGGCTGCAGACCACATGCTCCCGAGAGGCCAGAATCCTGCAAATTTCAGACATGAAGCCTCTAGTCATGCTACCAACACATTTGTCCTACGTTCTGACTTGCGCTGTGGATTTGCCAAGGTGCGAACATTACTTGTCTGGCTTTGGTGCATGCTCACTTTGCCGTTGCTTCACAATGTAGCTTCCAGTGTTGCAACTGTTTTGTATGGGAGGTCGCAAAACGCTTGACCTCTTTAGACGGCGTGCGGATACGTACGGTATCCTTGAGGTCGGAGGGTTATCACGCATGCAACAGAGCCAACGTACTCCATGTGGCAAGGAGACGGGCTACAGTTCGGCTTCATCCATAGGACAGCAAATTCGGGCAGCTGGATGGCAGCGTTTTCGCAGCCAAACACTTCCCAAACCAACAGACACGACTCATGATGAAAGCGTGTATTTCCAGAGCGAAGCAAACAGAATAGAAAAAAAATCCAGCTAGTGCTCCCGTCAACGGGCAAATCCTTGCAATCTAGGCTTGCATTGGACTCCCTTCAGCTGCTTTCCGCATGGAATGGATACCACTTTAGACAGAAGGTGTTAAGCCAAGTCAGGAGCAGACGCAAAAACATCGAGCCTCTGAAGTTCATTCAGCTCCACTGGCGCGTTCTTCGAGATCTTGGGCCTGGGTATGCTGTGCTGATTATGGCTGCCCTTCGGAAATGAGCAGCAGGGTGTTGCTGTAGCAGACCTGCCGTGCGAAAGTAGGATCAACAAACTTCAGCAAAAGCTGCATGGTCTGGTGCTGTCTTGACATTGAAATCCTGCAGTAGCTGGCTCCCCCAAGCCATTGTTTAGCAAAAGATCCGACATTCTGAGCGACCAGCTCTATCGCAAAACAGCACTGCTCCGAAGGTGCTGACCTTGGAGCTTCTGCCACTGCCGAAGCCAACTACTATTTTGCCAGCAGAGTCTGCTCTGCTCATGTAACCGTCGAGGTGCCAGTCACTCCACCGGTAGCCATCGCTGACCCGCACAGAGAACCTCACTCCCATGCAGACGAATATCACATGTTACATGTTGGAGCCATCACTAAGCACTCCAACAGACCGAATCCAACCCTCGAAGGCTTTGCACTGAGAGGGCGGACTCGTATGTCATCGCCTCCTCTCATATGCGGGCAGTTGTGGATGCTAACTCCAGTTTCAACGCTTGAGTGCTAATCGACATGCGCATTCGCGAAGGACAAAGGTCATCGTAAACTCTGGCAGCTTCTTCCATTACAGCGGGATCCTGTGCGCGGGCAGCGCCCCATGGCTGATGAGGAAGATTCTGGCTTTGGCTCTCCTGTGGCAGACCATCGCAGACCGCTGCAGGAGCTTGTGATTACAAAGGTCACAACTCCAAATTTACATGGGTAAGATGGTCCCAGAAACCTGTGTGTGTGTGCCTCCATGAAGGCACCTACTGTACTTGGGGATTGCTTTCAGTCGTCAATGCCATACAGCGTTTGAACGCGGATTCCAGTGGACAAGAACCATCGCTTCCTCGGCCAGCACGGTATCATCTAGCAGGTTGCACACGTCGAAAGCATGCGGTGAAGGCACTCCATCTCCGGACCTGCCCGAAGATAGCTGGACTTAAATGAAGGATAGGCGTAGCAGGACTGTAGAGATTGAGCAATAGAGGAGTTTGACGAGTCAGCCAGACGCTCAGGCACAGAGGCCGCAACTGAGATTGCTAGAGTTAGCTGCTAGAGCAAGTTGTAGCCGAGGCAGAAACATGGCCACTGACCAGGAGCAACGTTTCCAACAGCTCTGCTTCAAGTACATCACATCCAACATTTCATAACGTCTTGCCTCCTCACTGTAACAGGCGGCAGCGTACGCTTGACCTGCACTGTACCCACATACTTGATCAGCGTGACGCCAATCGGAGGCAGTAGGGTGTTAAGAATACAGTCAAAGCCTGCCGTGTTTTTTCTCGCGCCCTACGCTGTTGGACATTGCCAGCACGGGGTGTGTCAGTCCGACGGGCTCATCTGAAGTCATGCTTTTTGCAAAGCTACTGGATAAGGTATATGCCGATAACCCTTCCGGATATTCAATTCGGGCACTGTAAAACGTAGCACTCAACAATCCCGCTTGTAGATTGAACCCCTCATTACGGCTCTATTAGTAAGGAAGTTGCATCATGGCACTGTGGATAAGCGTGAGCCAATTATTGTGCTATCATGGACACTCCAAAGCTCCCAACCCAAGTACTGTGCGGCCGGCGACGCAATTGCGCAGCCATGCGCAGCTAAACACATCAGACCAGGCTTTCAGTCTGCCTTGTTGAGCCTGCCACTCTACCCGTTTAAGCAGCGTGGCAAGCCAGACCCACCAGACACTGCTCAGAGTGCAAAGGTTGCAGAACCATCTGCCGAAATGAGTCCTTGGCGCTCAGTTTTCCTGACTCCCTGGCAACAAAGTCATCCACGTTGCTTGCATCCGGGCGTCGATCGTGAGTGTGCGAAATGTCTGATTTGGTTGCCAAGCACTTGGTCATCTCCTCCGAATCAGCCTGAGGTCCAGGCGATTGCACATGGGCGATGTCATAACGACATTGGCTATCTCTGGCTTACTTAATGTGTTCCGCAAACTATCAACAGGAGTGGGTCGTGCGCAAGGTGCATGCGCTTGGAAAACGATAGAAGTGCACTTGAAGCTGGACTCAAAGCATGTCCCTGAGATAGGCGGCCTTCAGCTCAAGTCTCTGCAGCAAGTTCTCATAGTCGGCCTCGGGAAGCAATGGTCAGCAACGGTTGCAACGCTATGCTAAATGAAGCGAAATGACGCAGACCGCACCATCTGGTCAACTGCAAGCCTTTTTGATTATGTCGGCCGGCCTTTCTGCTTCCGTCCATTGCTGAAAGCCTGTCTTCCTCGGGTTGCGGGTTTTGAATGTTGCAAGTGCTCCCTCTCTCTTTCTCTCTGTCTTCTTCTGCGTGCTATGCGCAGTCCAGGGACTGCACAACGGCTGCGTCTCCAGCAGTCACAAACTATTGCAGAAAGATCAACTCTTGTGTGCGTCCCATGCTCCTGTGTTCACCCCAACACCTAATTCGTCCTGACTGCATCTCAAAGCTTGTTGGAAAGCTCCAAACTGCTTGGGGTGCTGTTCTAAGTTCTTTTTCCCAAATGTCAAAAACATCCGAAAACCCGACACACGCCGACGCCTTTGGCGAAGCTTTCGTGGCCTTTCATGCGGACACTAATCTTTAATTTTGGGGAAGCATGCGCCAATCTATGAAATCTAAGGATAAACCATATTTCAAGAACGTTTGCCAACCGTTAGCTGTGTTTTCGAACTCTCTTGTGCGCCAAGATAACAACTTTGGAACCCCTTTGTGGAAAATTTGCTAAAGCAAACAAGGCTGTTAAAACAACCCTCACTTCGCTGCGCTCCCATGTCCGAACTGGAAAAAGAGACACTCCCCGTTTTCACACGCTACACTTCCACAATGGAGACGCATCAGCCGTATACAAGCCGAACTACATCCATCTCCCCTGGCTGATCGTTGATCTTCGGGCCTTCCACAACACACTTGACTTGACACCAACCAACACCTAACGCAGCCAATTTATCATCAACCTTGGGGCGCCATATTCCAAGTTCATCACACTACATACACAATCGGAACTTGTGGCAAGCTGGTGCATCAAGACTTGATTCGGAGCTTCCAAGATGCTGGCTTACGCTTCTGCTTTTAATTATACAAGGAATTACATGACATGGAACGGTTTGGATCAGTACACATAGAAATTACTGGGTCTCCTTTTTGTGTCATATGCGCCCAAGTGATTGGCTGAATTCTCCCACGATGTGGTTGACCGTGTTTATTGACTACGCGCCTTACTTTGCTCCAATTTCAAAGATGTGGTATTGCGCACTGCCTCTGATGGTCAGATGTTTTTTTCCCAATGTTCCTCTATATAAAGGGCATGCACCTGCTTCGATCTTTCCTGTGCCAGACTGCTTTTGGTCGAAGACCTCCAGCTGACCTGCTAGCTTAGCCATTTCATTGTCAGCCGGGTCAGAAACCCAGTTTTTTGGAGTTGTTCCAATCTGTCCCGCTTCTCCCTGCTCAATGTGCTTTGACCTTCCTCAGCTGTGTCGGGTCATCCCACGAAGCGACGCTTTAATTTCTGCAGCGCGTGTTCTTCCCTGGCTTTCGGACCGACTTTGGGGGTGTGCTGAGCTTGTGCTCGCGCACCAGCGTCGAATCAAATGGCCATGCGATCGTTCTATCCGTTTCTGATCTTGCTTGTTGTCACAAAGCACCACCTTCATATTTGTGTCTCTCCACTTGACAACAGCATGTGCTCTCTGCCCCTCGGAAAAAGCACAACGAATCGTTTCAATATTTGGTCTATCCATTGCTGCAAGGCTTAGAGACGCATTGGTTCTTGGAAACCTCCACGCTTTCAAGGAGCCTCATTTGTCCATCCTTGGCGCAAGAAGTCTGTTGATGCTGGCGCTCCATCCATGGTAGTCGACACGGGCACCTCGCTCCCGTGTACTTCATTGATGTAATGCACCGCAGCATCAACAAGGTTCTGCGACACAGAAGATTGAACGTCGATCCTGTGGCTTCTCAAGCACCGTCTCAAGTGAGGCAAAGTATTTCTGGGCTCTTCGCACAACAGATCTACAACAGGATCCAAAGTCCAGACCTCTGCGCCGGCAGCCTGTGTGACCAGCCGCGCTTGGCGACGGGCCTGCTTTGCCCTCCCTAGGCATTGGCAGCCTTGAAAACGTGCGAACACGGCTTGCTGCAGTTTGCAACTTTTCACCTTCCTTCGAGTTACGATGCCCCTATCACACACGGGTCTTTACTCCTGTATGCTTGCTCTGCACCAAGTAATACCACTCTCCCAATCGGAGATCGTCTCCATGCGCCCGCAGTTGTTTGCTACTCACATCACGTTCCGCCTTCGCGCTTTTCCATCTGATAATGCTTCTCCGTAACTTGTCTCTGGAATCTCTGACGTCGACTTTCAGACTGCCCGCAGGTCGGTGGCCAGTCTTCCCAGTCACTGACTTTTCATCCGGTACGCCTTGCATTGAATTGGGGTTGAATTGGTTTCCAACTCGTAAAGTACTGCACCAAGTCTGGACTTTTCTCCGACAGCTTCTTGCTCTGTCAATCTCGAGTGTACCACCTGCCAGGCTACCACAAGTAAGCGGTTCGTTTTTCCAATCGTAGTCGTCCGGTGCATCTTGCACCGAGTTGGCTTCCATCTCGCAACCTCTTGCACTGTCCCCCCTCTCCTTGCACCCATTGTACCACATGCGCTGCCCCCAATGACAGTTGAGACAACTCAAGCAACATCCCCTCAATATACAAAGTATAAGCGATCCCAACACTCCTCACTGACTGAATTCGAATTAACGATTTCTCCCCTTTACTCTTCGCATGAGCTTAGAGATTCCACAAGGCTCTTCCGCCAAAATTGTGACCAAGCACTCGCCCCAAAGGCTACAAACATGCCAACTCACAAACAACACCCCGTAGACTGCCACTCCACGCGTCTGGTCGGTACAGGTGAGGCCCGGGATACCACAGATGCGACACACCCAATGTCACATAGCACACTAACCGGACTTCAAAACCTACAAAACGCTGGGTGTGTATTATCAGCTTCTCCCCTTCTCTAATCTGCTGTGAAACTCCATGTCACCGCTAAAGGTCTCTGTCTGTCTCTCTCTCTCTCTCTCTCTCTCGCTTGATCTCCCGTGAACTTAGCAACTCACTAAAAACAGATTGGGACACGAGCTAACCTGGCCGAAGCCCGATTCCATTTTGCCGTGTCTTTAAAGGAGGGCTCCTTAGACCTGTGACCTGCGGAGACCTGTGGATCAGCTCGTTTGAGGCCTTGCCTAGACAAAGGGGAACTTGGACAGGCGTTTGCTGACAGCTGGATCTGCGTACCAATTGCAGTTTGGACTGCCACTTCTGACAAGTCTCTGCCTGCTTTAGCCGCGGGACCAAGGGCACACCTGCACGACAGAGAGGGCACCGCAATTCAGCATCCGAGCAAAGCACTGAGAACGGTGCCTGCAGTGCCTGCAGGTGCAGCCCGGTACTGGTTCTGGCATTGTAGTGTTGTCGGCTCTGTCGGTGTCTGTAGTGTTCTCGGCTCCATCTGCTCCTTGTCTCGGCGCACATGTGCTCAGCGCTTACTCGAGCTCCCCTGGGCTCCTGCATCTGCTGACATGCAGGCACCTGTGGCTTGTCTAGCCTCTCATCCAAGCACACCGCCCGAGCTGGCAGCTCATCGCCCCAGAGGTGTCTGCCAAAAGCTGAGTTTCAGTACATTGCTTGAGTCTTGCATCTGCATATCTTGAAGGCTCTGAGGTGCATACAACTGACACATCAACAGTGTTTGTGATCACGATAGATATAACAGGTCCCGTTTGCCGTGAGAATCAGATCTTTTATCAACCTGCCTCAGCAAAGAGGCAATGTCTTGCCGACACCCATCCAAGTCTTGTCGAATCTCACCGGCATCCTGAGTACATGACATGTGTCCGCGCAGAGCTTTGAGTAGACTGCATGAATCATCGCAGCACATGGCATAGTGTAAGCAAGCCTGGCGCTTCGGTCTGGTGTCAAATCTGGGACAACGCCCGACCGCCCTATGCCCTATGCCATACACCGGGCCTTGCGCAGACCAGAGTGCACATCCTGTACAAGACAGATGGCTTCGCTGAGCTGTGCAAGTTGAAGGCTTCTGAAGCCCAGCTTAGGCCTCGTGGCGGCCTCCCAATCCCTTCAGCTCAACGTTAAGCGCCTGTAAGAAAAGCTGAAACAAGCCAACTTGCAGCGTCCCAAGTCCGGGCCACCCCTCGCTCCCAGCCTCCAGGCGGCCGTCCATGTCTTGCCGAAGCTGATGTTCCAGGGAAGTGACGGACTGCTCCAGCTGGCGCCAGGTGTCCTTCAATTAGGACAGCCTTGCAACAAAAGGAACGCCTGCAGTGCCTGTTTCGTGTCCTTCATTTCCTTTGCTGTCGGCAGTTCAGCTACCTGAGATCCAAATCGAGACTGTTCTCAGGGAGTAGCCTGCTGGCGGGAACTCTGTCGCCCGCCTCGATGCCGAGCTCTGTAACTCTGGCTCCCAAGGATTCCTGGGATGCAAGGCTTGCAATAACTCCGCACCGATCCCACCATGCGCCTTGACCCACGACATCGCTCAACAAACCACCGCTTGCCATCCAAGAAGCAAATGCCATTCTTGTAGAGCGCTGGTTTGTCTCACGCTCATGTTCCAAGTCTCGGCGGCAGGCACAGCACTGTAATCAGCACGCAGCCAGTGGCTCGTGCTACTAGCTCAAGTGCGAAGAGTCTTGCAGCGAGAAGCTGGAAAGGCGGTACTCCAAGGCAAATGTCTGCTGCGAAGTCTGCTGAAGGTTCCTTGGTAGGAAGATTGTAGCATCTACCCGCCCCATGCTGAACAGCACCGATGGTGGTAAGAACAAGTATGACACATATTATGACAAACATCAGCAGGCACGGAGCGCGTTAAAGGCCAGGCCCAAGTGTCTCATCCAGTAACTTCACGAGGCGGCTCTGCTGACCAAGTTCCGAGGTGAGCCTGCTTTTCACTGGTCAAAGCATTCGGGCAAATTGCAGGAACCCGGGAACCTGCTTTTAGCAGCAACAGAAAACTGATGACAGCTATGCTAATACTGTATCACGGTATCCTGTCTTCATCGCGTCTGCCTGGCAATCTCCTGGCTTTGCTCCTCAACGTTTTTGCGCAAACGTCGCAGCTGGCTCTCCGCGTCCATTGCGGGGACGCGGACTCTCAAGTGCTGCCAATCAGTTTGTTGTGATCTGGGTCCTTGCAGGTCTTGAAGTCTTGGAGAAACACAAGTCAGCAGTTGCACGCTTCCAGGTTCCTTTATAATAGGTCTGAATTCCCGAACCAGCTTGGAAAACTGGGAAACGTCAATTCCTGATGTTTGCCTGTTCAGTAGCTACAGCTACATTTTGACATAGGGATCAATACCTCCAGCACTGAGCAAGAAACAGCTGTACCATGATGTGCAAGATGGGCGCAAGATCCAGTGCTTGTCGAAGCTTTTTTTTTGCTTTGAATGACTGCGCACGGTGTAATTCATTTCAATATGCTGCAAGTTGCATGCCCGCCTGGCTCTCCACCCAAGCGCGATCATGCCGATACGTCGGCCTGCGCATGCGCACCTGACCATCCCAGAAAGGCCCTTTGCCACAAAAGAAGGGGCGTTGCATCTCCTGGATTTCCGGGCTCATGAAAGAAGAATCCACCCCGCCCTTTTTGCTCTTTTTGGATCTGCAAACTCTTGCCTTTGGCAAAAGGAGTCTTTGGGAACATTTCTTGGAAATGCAAACTCAGACATGAGCCGCAAAAGATCATGACGAGTAGGTTGTCAGAGATTATTTGAACGAGGATCTTGTCTGAGGCTGATCAGACTGAAGCGCGCTCAGAGCGTCAGCCTTTCGCCTGCAACTCTGAGGCCAGCTTGGCCTCCCCAGCGCCTGCCAGTCCCTGGATTGCCTGAGAGGGTTCGTCATTGACCAGCTGCAAAGCTGAGCAAAGTCGAACATTTTGAGCAAAGCCAAGCGGCCGTGTCGAACGCTCCAGAAAATTTCAGCAGATTCGGCCGCTTCTCTGGATGTTCTTCGTACGAGGAAGTGATCCTAGATCGCATCAAATCACCTGAGTTAGGCTTGGCAGAAGAAAGCATCAATGCTCATGTGATCTTCAGTACGTGTGCTGCGTGCTGGCATCAGCTCCCCTTGCAAAGCTGTGCCTTGAATCCACTGCGGAAGAAAGATGACAGACAGTTTTCCATAGAATCTTCGGCTTGGTGTGGACTTTAAGATCACTGCCGAGGCCGAGGGGCACATGGCACCGAGCCGCTGCCGCTGCTCTGCTGCGACAGCCTCCTCCGAAGGACCAAGGACTTCCCAATAGATGCGCAGGCTGCCTCAGTGGAGAGGAATGCGCTTGGAAGTTCCACTCACCTCACACCAAATGTTGCTAAGGAGCTGATGTTCTTCAACACCAGCATTGGGTTCATGCCTGATTCCTTCCCAAGCTCGCTCTCGGCATCCAGGAGGTCCTTCAAACTTCTGACTAAACAAATAAACCGTCAATATACCTGCGGTTGCCACGAATTTGCCTGCAGCCAGCCCGACTATACACGACACGAAAAATGGTATCAGATCATGCTGAAAGACCGAGGATCGCGGCACCGACCTGCCCGATTGCTGTCTGCATGGGTTTCTTGCATGATGTCGGGGACTTCGGCGGCAACGCGCCGGATCCCCCTGACCGTTACCACTTTCACGTGACGAAGATGCGTCGGATCCCTGTGACTGCTGTCGGCACCATAACCACGGTGAGCACAAGTCTTGGCTCACACAAACCTGTACCTGTTCTCTGGGAAGGACTTTGTGTGTTTCTGTTCACTGCCCATGGAGACCCAGGCAGGAAGGTGCTGTGTAGCACGGGCGTTCAGTAAGAATGGTTGATTTAAAAATTCTGCCCGCAAGATCCTGAAGAGAGGTTCACATCTAGGTTCGCAAGAACGCCAAAGCAACGAAGAAGGTTCCAAGAGCACGCACCGAGGATCGCAGCCTACGCGGTGGTTGAAGAGTGACAAGCGTGAGAATACCCCAAAGAAACTACAGTGACGAGGACTGAGTGGCACGCGCACACTTGCACTGCAGCAGCATCTTGATTTCATGTGAGGAATCTCCACGCAGGTAGTGGTAAGAAGGATCGGGACATCTCTGCTTGAAACTTACTGGGCAACCGCATGCGACGGGACGGTGGCGAGAGCAGCTGCTGAGCAAAATTATGTGAATTCCTAGCGCCTAAGCGCGCAACTACTGCGTTCAGCATACGAGTAGGTATGCTACGTGGAATAATCTAAGCAGTATCCCGAAATTTGTCACAGAGGAAGAGTACTGGTAATGCATACGTTACTTGCAACCTCAATACTGGCGTTCGCTATTGACAGTAGCAATTGGTAATTGATGACATATGTAGCCCCACGGGTTGTAACTGCTGCAAACCAACAACGTCAAGAATGGCATCAGAGTGTTTCCTTCTTGCTTCTGTTCCTTTCCTTGGTGTTCCCTGCTTTCTCACTTCTTCAGTCCCTTCCTTAGTTCCTTCCTCCTTCCTTCCTGTTGGCTTTCCGTGCTTGATCCCCGAACTTTGAAGACGTTAACACACAAAGAAGAATCATCGTAGCTAAACAAGAATACCAAACTGGGGACAAAGGCAAAAATTACGCAAGCAATCTACTCCGGAAAACATCCAACGTCAGTCAGCCGTGTACAGCGAGCGCTCGCTGGCTGAGAGCACGCAGACGTGGAAGGCCAAACCGACCCTTCCGGACACTTCGAAACACCATAAACGCTGTGGGCAAGGCGAAGCCGAAAAAGTTCTGACCGGAAAGGGCAAACATCATGTCAACACACAGGCCAATGGTCAGAAATCGACCCCCAAATCTCACGCAACATGCTGGTCACCCATCTGAACGCTTGCAATTAGAGCTCTTCAAACGCAAGCATCCGCAAACACTTGCCCTAGTCTTTGGATTGCAACTGCACGACGCAGAGAAAACACATGCATCAGGGAAAGCCCAACGAATGCATGCAATATCCATTCGGGATGAAGCCAGATGAACATCTTTCTGAAGGCGTGGATGCGAACAAGCCACGCACCAGGGTCGCGTAAGACGCGCGCAAAGCAAACCTTAAATTTAACACCCTGCTACTACCTCCACGGCAACCTAAATACCATCTTGACGCAACCGCAGACAATCAGCTGGAGACCTTGCTCAGCCGTTCGCCATACCAGGAAACCCACTTGAAGGCAACAGTTTATGACATGATGAGGCTTTGGCTTGATGCACAGATGTCGTTAGATGTGAAAAAAACTAGGTGAATGGCTGGCGAGGAAGGACTCTTGGAAGCCTTGTCATGTGACTCAAATGCAAAACCCAACGGAGCCGCAAACACTAGCGCTTTTAATCTTTAGTGCCATTCTGACAGAACAAGGTCGCGACCAAGACTTCCACAGGCAACCGTAACTACATACGGCAGGTTGTTCAGGAAGCCATTCTCCCACAACTGAGCAGATTTCGACATTTGAAACCGAACCCTAAACCCTACATAGACCCTACCCCCTTCTGTGTGGCTGCACTACGCATTGCTCCTGCGAGGCTCCGGCCACTGCCATGGACAACAAGAAGTCGGTGCAGCAGGAGCCCAGCGACCTGTCAGCAGATTAGCAGGGAATAAGGGAAAACACAATATTGGGATCATATAAGGAATACATTCCGCTACCACCAGTAAGGTCAGGTGCGATTAAGCCAAAGATTGCTATGGCGTCCCAGATTGGTTTACATGGTTTCCAATCTGGGCTATGACATTATTCTTCAAAATGCTCCCAGAGATGGCCAACACAATCTCTGCATGCCAATGTCCTACAAGTACCCCTCTGCACTGGCGGGCAAGCCTTTGCGCTTCGTCCATCTTGTGGGCGAAGGCCATCAAGGCCTGAACAAGACGAAAGAATTGAAGCGACAAAGCTTTCAAGGGTTGAGGTCTCACCGGTAAACCCACATGTACTGGCACCACGCCGAGCCTTAAGCTTGGCCTCCTGGTCCTCCCTGGAAGCAGCAGCACACGCTGCAGACATTCTTGTCTTCAGCGTATTGAAGGCTGTCACCAAACGATCACTCAGTTCTGGAGATTCTGCCGCTGGCCAGAGAGGGACGATCTCTGTCAAGTTCTTAAGAATGACATTGGGATTCATCCCTCTTTCCTGGGCAAGCATGGCCTCCACCTCTTCCAGCTTTGCCTTAACTGTCGCAACGGCTTCTGGAGTCTCAACCTCACCCGGCGCGTCGGGCTCTGCAGGCTCTTCGAACACAGCAGCCTCCTGGATTTTCTTGAGCTCTGCCTCCACGCTGGACTCACACCCAGCTGCAGCCACAACGGAATCAAAGCTCTCGGCAAACTTCAAGAGGCCCTTAATCTTCGGATACTGGCCTTGGGTTGGCAAATACCCAACTACAACACAAGACCATCAATCAACCTGTGGGATGTCGACTCCTGGCCAGCTATGCCAAGTGGCTTGCAGCGACAGCGGTCTGGAAGGAGTCGCACATTCGCTGAGAAGTCTTGGCAGTGACCGACTGCCTTACCGCTTTGCTCTTGTCATATGCTCAAACAGCTTGTACTGCGCACATGCTGTTCATCTGATCAGATGTACGAGTAAGCCAGTGGATGTCAGTGGATAACTTTCACAGGTCAACTTATTTCCCAGCTGTTTGCCATTCAGTCACAGCGAGGATCGCAAATCATCAACGCTGCCCGGGTTGTAGTGACCAACTCGCTTCACCAACTCCAAGACCAGAGCCTCACAGTTCAGACCAAGAACCTCCAGGATTCCCCTCCCAGCTAACTGCTGAGGCACCGGGTTCAGGCCGGACTCCTTGCTGAGCTCTTCTTCAGCTCGTTGCAGGCTGGTGCGGCAGATTGACTCCTGCATCCAGCATCCATGAGCTAAGCACAGAGAGTGAACTCACTCATGGTTGTCAGTGTCCTTGAGACGTGGTAGCAACGCTTTAGACTCCCCAAGCAGCGTCAATTTGAGACCTTCGTGCACAAGGTACCGTCAGGTCAAGTGCGCAGCAGGAAATGCCAGCCGAAATCTTCGAGAACACTCAGAGCATGCAGTTTCAAGAGCACAGGTTGCAGCGAGCTACGGGCTTCATCATAACTTGTCGCGGCTGCTGCCACCTGCAGTCTGCAAAAGGGCATGGCGACAGCCAAGCTGCGGCATCGACGCGAATCTCCCAGGCCTCTTCTAGCTCGTCCGTCTTCTGAGCCTCTGCCCTCGCGAGCAGGACCTCCTCCAGCTGGGAGAGGGCTCCTTGAATTCGCTCGGCTTGGTCTGCGGGAATCCTCGGATTCGAGCGGAAATGCTGGAGCCAACACTCTGGCTCAAAATCTGACATATTTCAAGGCTTTGCAGGTGAATTTTCTTCTGGGCATCTTTTCAGCTGCTGATGACAAGCTCTCCACGAAGCTGACCATGGTCTTTGCACTGCCGCTTGGTTCCTGCAAATCACACATGATTTGTGACCTCTGGAGAGTTACAGTAAGGTACAGTACGTGAAAACCCAAATCCACCCAAATCAGAAGGCTGGACCCGGCCGTTTCGCCTTCATCTCCGCGGTGAGGCCACTGAGTGGTGCCTCGTAGGCTGCGGCCCCAAGGCGCCCGGCAACCCCACCTCTCAAAGTCCAACTGTGCAATAAGGCCAGGCACTCACATTGCTATATGGAACTCTGATGTACTTTAATGGCTTGCAGCTCAGACCGACTAGGGTACCCTTCTTGGCTGATTCGACAAAGGAAGCATGGACACTTCCAGCTTCGTCCCTCATACTCCCTCTCGACCCTTGGCCTTCGGGCCAGCCCGGCAATGTTCCAAGCGCCTTCGCAGGAAAGGAAGCATTGCAAGTTAGATTAGAGATAGCACGAACTCTTGAAGTTCAGACGGCAATTGACTGCAGACAAGGCACATCAAGCTTTAGTGCCTAAACAGAGGGATGGTTGACAAACACAAGGCCTGAAACTTCTATCTGTCCTGGACCCAAAAGGCAAGATGCAAAATCCATCATCTCCTGGCCCTTGCCGGACGCAGCAGTGACCCGCTCTGTGGCAAGTTCTGCAACTTTGGAAAACCCATCCTGGGTGGCGTCTGCACGAAAATTCTCCCACAAATCCGAATGCTGGGAAACAATGCAACCAGCCGGACATCTGAACATATCGGAGCTCGCAAAAAATGTTAAAGACAAGTTCTTGTCAGAGTCTGCTCCTTGCATCAGAGGCTCCAGCAGCTCAGCTGGTAAATCACCGCCTTGACAAAGAGGCCACCTCCAAGATCTCTCCAAGAAATTAAGAAAGATTTGAGAGCCGAGCTAAAAAGACCCTGACCCTGCTTGCCCCTGAAAGACATGATCCCAGAGAAGGTGAAGTACCGGATGCTTAGCTCATAGCCCAGGGAAAGGACAACCCGGTGCATGCCAAGCTGGGATCTCTTGCTAGGCCACCATCGGTGGAGGGCTGCAAAAGCATTGTAGGCCGCATCAAAGTTCTCCTGCGCAAATTCTGCTCCACTTTGCCTCAGCGTGGGGGCGCGTGAGTGCCACTGGGCCACAACTCGGTATGACAGTATGCATCAGCATGCTGTGTGGGGCCCAGGTGCTGCAGCTGTACCTTTACCATGTGCAGCCCAACCTGTCGTGTAGAGAACATATCTGGTCCCTGAACAACAAGTGAAGACTGCCACCACACCTGCTGAATCAGCTTCTCCACTTCGGGCAACTGCAGCTGCCACGAGCTTTCCTCTGCAGCTGCCTCGGTGTGAATCACAATGCTAACAAACAGGTTCGACACCTGCCACAAAGGCGGCCCTGAGCTGTTGCGCATCTGTATGAGAAGCAGCATCTGCAAGATTCTAAAGGAGTGCTAGTTCCCAGCTCTTTCAGACGGGAGCCCTGCTCAAACTACAAGACTCTGCGGCCACAGTGGCAGCAGCCAGCTTTGTGCATCGCTCGTCGAACTTTGCAACGAGGTCTCGCCTTCTCCAAGTTTTCAGCACGACGGCTTGTAAGACTGCATGGAGAATGGAGTGACTAGAAGAACATCACACTTCAGCAGTTTGCAGAGGGTGCTTAAAGCATCTCCACGGCATGTAGCCCATGAGCTTACTCAGCACAACCAGCTGGCAAGCAAACCACTTTCTCCCCTCAACCCAAGGCAGGCCGAGAGACGCTGAAGCAAGGCACGTAGGCCCCTCTTTCTGGAGAAGGCCAGGGAAACCCTTCAGGAACTTCGCAGATGCGAACCTTCCCAAAGCTAGCATCATGATTCAGTAGCTGAGGAGACTTTGCGGCTTCTGCGCTTCGGAGCTTTGCACCCCTGAGGGGCAGGCCCATTGGCTTGAACCAGCGTACGCTTTGCAATCTCCGGTGTTACAGAGCCGGCAAGGAGTGCCTCGAACAATACAATTTTCTGCCTTTTCTGGACCACGCATCCCGAGGCCCAGACGTCCAACTTGGCAACAATCTCCTGCAGCGCCTTTCACAGAAACATCTGCATTCCGGCGACTCTCAGACGTTCCTAAAGGCTGCCGCCGCAGCAAGATGCAGTCAATGTCGCCCCGAGGTAATGCATCGCTATTCAGGAGTGGCCTCCAACAACTTGGACACCTCACTGGTGCCCTTGACTATCTCAGCAATCTCTTTGACCACCTTTTCCTGAGGCAATAACTGGCGCTGATTGGGGTGAACAAGACGGGTACAAAGCGATGATAGCATGACAAATGATGTAGGAAGGTTCTGGGAATGCAGTGCAGACATGTGCAGGCTAGCATCCAAGTGCATGCTTCGCATCTGCTCCCATCTCGCTTCCAGCTTCTTGGACACAGGACTCGCACGGACCGTGTCCAAGTCAGCTGCTAGTTCCATGATGTCCTCTCGTCAGATGTTCCCATCTACGGCTCAACGTTTGTCCCCGGAACGGAGACATCGCATGCCAATCACGGGCATGCTAATCAAAGGTCCTTGCGAATTGTCTCAGCGTCGTCACTCTCCACCAACTCCAGAGTGATTCGGCTATCTATGTTGCTGTAGATTGTATCCTGAGTATGGCTTCAGTAAACGCAATGGAAGCACACCTTGGCACCACTCAACGCACGAAAGCTTCATCAATTCCACAGTTCCCTGTTCAGCTCTTTCGGTCGGTTGTTCTCAGAGCCCAGAGTCACTGACGATACCAATGCGATCGATGAGGGCGGCATCGGGCTTACTGGCTTCCGCAAGCGCGTCCATTGCTTCGCGCAGCTCCTGAACAGATCAACTCACCGCGGCAGAAAGCAGAAGCTGATTGAATTTGAGTCCTTGCCACATTTCATCATTTCGTTCAGGCCATCTGTGCCCCAACCTGTCCAGCTCTCAAACAGGGTGGGCACTCTTTGTGAACGGCCGCACGCCCGTCTTCTGGTAATGTTGCATGCACGCTCTGTTCCACAAATCTGGCCTATCTTCTTTCCTTCACAATGCTTCCTGGATCCCATCAGCCAAGCACACTACCCATGCTGACATCGCAGGAAAGGTTGCAGCCTAGGATCTCCACTGCCTCAATTCGATTTTTGAGGTCTGAAGTAGAAGCTCCGCTGCCCATGGCTGTAAATGCGCAGCCCATCTTCTAACCCCACATCCCACCAACACTTCACGGTTCCTGAAGCCAAGGCTTTCTCAAATTGCAAGGTGTGGGTAGGCAGTTTAGCCCCACAGCTGGAGGACCGCAGTACGTCTGGCAACAACTGGAGGAATGAAAGCCAGCTTCCATCAACGAGCCTGGTGCATCTGCCCAGACATCTCCAAGTTCTTGTCCGTCTCAGCACCTGCAGACTGAGCTTACAAAGAAGGCGTTCATTGCAACTTTTCTCAGAGGTCGTAGAAAAAAAACGCAGTAGGTAGTTGCCATGTTCCGGGAAGAGGGAAGGACAAGTCTCCACTGCCCGGGACCCAGCGCACGTCCCTGTAGAGTATAAGTCTGAAGCTGAAATTGATAGCATGCCCCAGCTGAAGCCCTGGACCGGGCGCTGCACATTGCGCGGGAATGCTGCTCCACCAGAGCAACGGAACGAAACGCCCGTTGCTGCTCCAAACAGTCTTAGCGACCGCTGAAAGCTCTTTCGATGGCGCGCAATTAAAGTCAGTTCTAAGGATTCGGCCACGCGAGGCGGGAGCTCCAAAGGTGGCATCTGCAAGGGCAAGTCTAATTGAAGAAGAGGCAAGGAATAGGAATCGTGGTGTGGAGGATGTAAACTTCGCGCACCATCAGTCGCAGTGGCCGGGAGGGGCTGGAAACGAACTGCATCCCCTCAGGGCCGCCTTCGCCTCAAAACACGTGGCAGGAAAGACATCAGGCAAAAGGACTGCTCCCAAATGCTGGGGTGCAAAAAAGAGCCCGTCTCTGGGGTCCCAACGCACCACACGCACTCGAGCAAAGAGGCCCAAAGCCTTGCAAGCCAAGATTGATGACCAAGCCCTGAACCTGTGAGAGCGTTCATGTAACGTGCAGGTCTCTGGAGAGATCTTGAGAGCCGGCAGGCCACCTTGCTCTGCGCGGAGTGCAGGCCAAGCTGTTCCATCGCAGCTTCCCACAATCTCCGATCGAAGCCCTTTGCCTCTTCAGACTGCAACAAGCACAGCAGAGCAATGAGTGATTGCCGTGCCAACTAGGTACGAACAAACTTCTAAGTGTCTGACAATGGCCACGGCAGCTCGACCAGGTCCTCCAAGATCCCGTCTTTCTAGGGTTCTTGACAGCCGCTTTGTCACGCAGCTTTGGGATGAAAGCTGAACGGAGCGCTACACAACACCCAACATCACCCAACTAGCATTACAGCACTCTTCCCGCAGTAACGGAATTGTGGCCCCTCACCATCCTCGACTCTCAGGGTATGGGCTCATCCATCACACTAGCCTCCTGACCACCCGCATAGACAACGCTTCGTAGATGTGTCAAGCTCTTGCGCAATTACCTTTTCTGAGCTGCGCTAGTTGGAAATTCATCACAGCAAGATAGCCAGTGTTGCGTGGAAGCTCTGCAGACAAGTTTGCAGTCGCTTCAATGCGCTAAGCCCGCATATGCCTGAGCATGTGCACATGTACTACTCGAGATTGGTAAGACTTGTCCCTGCAGCTCCCCCATGGACGCTCAGAAAAGGAATCGCTTCGAAACACTGAAAGAAGTCATGCTCCAAGGCCTATCTTGAACCAAGTCGCTCTTTCCCGGGAATATGAGTTGCTTAGCATCACAACTTGGGCTGTCCAACGGCGAAGCACCACCGCCTCATCACCACCACCAGAATAGCAGGAGCACCACCACCACCGCCATGATCGGCAGCATCAGCATCAGCACCATAATCACCATCACAAGTGGCCACGCGCACTCGACATATGTAGTGGTGGCATCAGCCTTCCATTGAGCAGCTGCGAAATATTGAGAAGATGCGCATTGACAACACAACCTTTACCGCATCTGCTCGTACCGCCAAGCCTGTTAGTGGCCTACTGGTACCACCAGGCCCGATTACTTTCTGGGCCTCCTTTTGTGAGGCAGAGTCAGGCATTGACTGTTTACCGAATATAGGGCGGTAAGTGCCCCTGAAGCCATCCGTCCACAGCATACGTTTTTTTGCTGAGGTCCCAGCAGCCTTCTAAGCTGTTTTGCTCTACGTCTTCCTTGCCTTCCCTATACGTGGTTGGGAATGAAGGAATCGAGTCGTTTAGTGGTCCCTAAGTAATCCACCAAGAGTATCCACACCGACAAGCAAAATTCATTGCAGGCGTGGGATGCAAATTCTTGGTCTCTCTTGCAGGAAGCGTGCGGGAGGAGGGCTGAAGTCTGATGACCACATCGGAGCCAAACATTCACTAGGTTCTAAATAAGCAAGCCACTCTTAGGCGCCCGAGGCCAGTCAGGATCACTTGCTTGGGCTTTCGTTTCCACAATTGGGCGGACATGTTCCTAGCTGAGCTGCCCAGACATCAAGCATCACCAAAGCTGCAGGCGGCCGCGACGCTTTGGCTTGGCCCAATGCTGGCAGTGTGCAATCACAGTCACAGTCGCTGCACAATCATGAGGCACAACGATGGCAGAAAATCGAAGAGTGTACTGAATCACTGATCTCTGCTGGACTTGCTTTCACCATTTGCAGAGTTGTCAACGCACAGACTGCTTCTCAGCCAAATATCAGCAAGAGTTTGCGAAGGTCCTTGGCTGCCAGGGATCGTCTGGCTTTCCGTGGTCTCGTAAACATACCTGGCAGAGGGAACCACTCATGTCCATCGTTAATGTCTCCCACTCCCATCTGCGCACTCCACTGTGTCTGGGACATGCCAGTCAATCTGGTCCTTCACTTTTGAAGAAACACTGCAGCAGATAGCCAATTGCCGGTGGTTCTGAAATTCCTTTCACGCAGGCCAGTGCACAACCTTTCCGAAGTCCTCGCTGACGTCTCCTGGGATTGGGAGGCGCCCTGCGCGCAGCAGGCGAGACCAAACGAGGAATGTCCGGATGAGCCAGACTCCGAACTCGTTCCGAGACGCCTCCATTCATCATCGGGAGGTATGGCGCATATTCTACTCGGTATGGCCTTGGCAATCCGACATTCTGGCCAGTCTCTTCTGGGATTGAACATCTGAGCAAGGCACCAGCGAGCGGCTTCTTCGCTGATTTTCCAAGGTGCGAAAAGGCATATCTGCTCCGCAGATGGGTCATGGCCATCGAGCCCTGGGCCACAGAAGAAAATTGAAGTTCCGAAGCTTGTTGTACGACACAACTAGACACTTTGTGATCTGCTGAAGGCGAGGTGCGCTGCAAAACTGCATCAGTCAGGGCCATGGGGTACGTAGAGCGCAGGTGCTTCGGATCAGGATCGGCGTCAAAAGGGACCTGCGCAGAGCAGTGAATCAAAGGCACTCAGGAGCCCATATAGATAAGAATTTCTCAAGCTGCAAAACCATGGAGTCTTGTCGCGCGTGTGTCGTCACCCCGTTCCCTCCGCGACAGCTGTCACATGCAGCAGTCGAACTTTTCCCCTTTCACTACTATGGTACAGGAATGAGCAATGTCTCTGCCATAGTCAGGCTGTTGCAAAATCCAAACATGGCACTCCATGTGTACACCATCTAGAGAGCAAAAAGGACATGGCGGAAGATTGTGGCTAGTTGGCGAAACAGGCGCTGAACTGATACCCCCAACCACGTCATTTGCCCTTCTCAAACCGGGCTAAACAGGTGGAAGCGCTCATCTGCATGCCTGTATCAAAGTCCACATTGACCCAGGGAATCAAAACAAAGTAGATTTCCTGTTCCCATCATGAGAAAAAAACCTTCAACGCTAGCTCCAGCCTGCTCAGGCACCAGCCAATTTGTTGGGGCTGGCGGCACCAGAGACTCTCTACCTTGCGGTCAGAACGCTGAAATCCCGCACGGCCTGACGGTAATTGCACCAAGTGACTAAGTACCGAACTTTGGAGGGGCGCAGACCATTCTTCCTGCTCCGTTGTGAACTTTGGAAAGGCGTCCTGGCCGTCTGATTGTCTCTCTCAACACTTCCTGCGGAACAGAACTGCACTTTGGCATTGCAGCATACCAGGCGGGCTGTTTCTTTTTGCATGGCTGAGTTGTTGAACACCTGCTTGAGGCACGGCGTTGCTGAGGAATTCGGATCTGACCTCATCTTATCCAACACCTCTTCTAGTGCCATGCCACAACCAACAAGGCTCTGTCTTCTGGTGTGGCTCCCAGCTGGAGGGTTTTACTCCATGGATCTATGACCGCACGAGTCCTTTCGCTGGTCTGCCAGGTCCACTTCGCAATAGCGCTCGTGCTTGGCATCAACAAAGAATCGATATGCGCACTCCGCATCTCCCGGCATACTGTGCACCTGCCAGGCAAGTTCCACAGCCCGACCGAGGGGCTGTTTTCTGAGGATGTTGGTGCTTGATAGCGATTTGTCTGCCAGAGCAACAGTTGGCTGGGGTCCATGCAAACTCCAAAGTCTCCCGCTCATTCTCCTTGTAGTGGCTTTGCGGTTGACAGAACAAGGCCGCGAGTCACAGATATTGATGCAAGCCAGCCTGGTGGTATTGTCGGAAAGACAAAGCAGTGCCGCACTTCTGTGGTACGCGGCGGCCTCAATCAACTTGAACTTGCTGCTCCCAGCTTGCAGGCTGCACTGCTGAGGAGTGGGAGGCAAGCGCCCCTTGCTCGCAGATATGCTCACATCGGATGACAAGTACTGGGACCCGCGCGAATAGTGCCAACCACAAACAGACTCTCTTGCGCGGCCAAGCTCTCCTGCAAGTGTGGTCTAGGCTAGGGCGACATACGGCACTGCAAAGCGGAGGTGTTGAGCAACTGGCCGCGACACGCGCAGCACAAACTCCCAAAACAATACTGGTATACGAAGCGTGTGCTTTGCCCCCTCTGCAGAAATTCAACCGAGGCAAGACGCCACAAAAGTCTCCAACCTTGGACCTCTCCGCCATGTCAGTGGACAAGCGGCTCTGGCAGCGGTATCGCGACTGACCTCGACCCAGCCAGCTGTCAGTTTCACTGGGCAGATGCAGATCTACTGCTTTGTCGGTCAAGGCAGAAGAGGTTTCCCTTTCTGGCAGTTGTGCAGCTGGACAAGTTTGGCGAAAGGCTTGCACCAACAAAGCCTGCAGAAGAAGGAGCTGCACATGTCTTCAGATTGACATCCACATCACCAGCGGCGTGAAATCTGCTACAAGTAGCTGAGAATGCAGAAAGTGTCAAATTACTAATGCCTTCGTGGTAGGCAGGATTGTGAATTATGCACGCATAGGTCAGTACCTATTTCTGCGCACAGGCTTCAACAAAGCTTCACAATGGGTTGTCGGGAGCATCTCCAGCAGAGGGTATAGGAATTCCTTTGTCTTCTTGCCTTTCGATTTCCCATTTTGATGTGCGAGTGACATGCGCTCGTATTGCAGCCAGAGGCGCAGACATCATTTAGCTGTATCACATTGGTAGGTTGACTACTTGTTTGTCGCGCATGATTTGAATTGCATTTTCTTTTCTACGGCACAAGCCAAGCTGTGCTGGCAAGCATCAAGAAAACACTACAACAGCTGGACTTTGGAGAGAATGCTCACCAATGTCACTTCATGCTCCTTTTCAGGTTCAGATACCACTGCCTTTGTAATCTAGGGTCGTTCACGCTCACTTCTGGGCTGCCGACGCTGCATTCGGATGCGGTACTCCACGAGATTGCAGAGAGGGTGCCTGCCAACGCTGGCAATCATTCCGCAAGACTGTGCAAATCCAAACCTAGATGTCCTCGGCAAGATGCTGAGCATACGCATTGAATGGAGAGATGTGTGAAGCAAAGTCACAAGAGCAGAGACTCTGATGGCAACAGCAGTGGCGGCAGCAACAGCAGCATCTTTCTGAGCATATCTAACGACACCAACAGCATCTTCTTCACCAGCATCAGCAGAGCCAACGCAGCCAACAAAGAAGCCCTGAGTTCCGGGCGCGTCAAAGGCAGGCCAGGTCAGCCGAAAGAAAGTCGCACCATCCTTAGGAGCTTCGAGACGTCAACTGCTGGTGAGCGTTGAGGAAGCGGTTCGGATGAATTCTTGTTCATTGAACTGATCTTGACTGCCTGGCTTACTGCACGCGTCCCTTTCTAAGCAGTGACAAGTTAAGATGTCCTGTTTGTTGGAGATTCTCGAAAGTCAGGCAAGGCAGCCTCCAGTCGCAGGTCGTGCAAGACCAGCTCAGCACCCGCAGGCGGCTGTGGTGGATACATGGCCAGGCCTTATGCAAGCAGGACGAACTTTGTAAGATTGGAATTGAAATGCTGCAATGCTCTCAGATTTGATCAACTTAGCCTTCTGCTGACAGTTTCCGGCAAGGACCACTCACCCCATCGAAGGCTAGTTCCGATCCGAACACACACCTCCACCAGTTCAGACAGTTCCACAAAAAAGGGCTGGTGCCCTGTTGTCAGAGATTGGTGCACTAGGGAGGCTCAAGAGGAGACGATGCCCAACGTCGGCCTATGCAGACTTCAACTCTTCCCTTCAAATCTCTTGGCAGCAGCGTTGAGTCGCCAGTTGAGTTCCCGCAACGCAAAGTGTGATCTGGGTCAATCTCTCACCCTCGCAAGTGGCTTCATGAGGGACACTAAGACTGCACGATGACTGACCCCAGCCCTACTTTGTTTAACACCTATGCTGCATGCAGCATTATCCTTGATTATTCAAATTACTGACTCCAAGCCTGATACACTGCCCCAAAGAAGAAGTTCGGTGCGACCTCAGAATACAACAGGTGCTCAGCTGTGTCCCCATGGTTATAGTGCACGCAACAATAGATACGTCTGCTGCCTCAACCTCAACGTATGAGATCAGCTCACCGCTTCGGGAGTAGTTGTTTAGGGTTTAGGGCCATCGTCCAGTGCACGGATGCAGCATCTACATCTGTCCAAGGTCTAAGGTCCATGTCACAGGAGCCATGCTACAATGTGAGGAATCCTCTGCAGGATTTGGACCGTTTTCTCGCCCATGAGTCTTACATGACTTCTGCGAGCAAGGCCAAGGGTATATCGTGCACGATCTGCGAGCAGTCTGCGCGGATGAACTGCTGAAATGGCGTCAACCTGAGGCCGGCATGCAGTCACCAAAACTGCGGTCTAGAGCGCAGAGTGTTGGACGGCCTTGACCCCAATGCGAGTACTGCCAGATTCATCAATAACCCGCTGTATCGGAACATTTGCGAGATAGGCCGGAACGGCAGACAGTAAACAGAAAAAAACATTGTGTTATCACAGACTCCACGGCAAACAACTTATGACAGCATTACCAATCTGAGGCCTCAGCTCTTGCCAATCATCTACCTTGTTGTCAGTCGAACACATGAACAGGTGCAGCGCAGAACTGTAGATCTTGACTTTCTGTGTCTCATGCTTATGGCACAAGCTCTTGACGAGCTGGACATGCAGGTCAGACAGCATGTCCACGTTTTCTTAGGGCGTTGTCTGATGCTTAGCTGAATCTCACAGGCATGTCTGTGCTCAACAAAGAGCCGAGAGGGTAACACTGGAAAAAGCTGTTTTAACCAATAATTCACCGAGTGGGAGAAGCTCAGATTAAAATCAATACCTCCTTCACTGGGTGGTTATCCCAAACAACTGGTGGACCCAAAACTTTAATGGATACTGGTCCTTCGCTGCGTCTTCCCAAACATGCCAGACGCCTGGAGTGAGGGATGCGCAGGACATAGCCACGCACTCAGAAAGGCAGCAATGGGGGGGTGGGGAGATGGAGGAGGTTCTGATGGACGGCTGTACATGGTATGCACGGCAAAGAACGACGGCATCAATCCCCCAGCCCTTCGACCGTACTTGGCGCAACAGCAGCAGCAGCCGCCGCCATGTACTGCGATCAACACTAAGTTACTAAAACCCGCGTTCTTCTGGATGGGGTTCGCAAATACGTGATACATATATTGTGAAAGCATCGTCTGAAAGCGAGGACTTTGGACAGCAAAACTGTCCGGAGCGGATCCCTATTCAGGTTTGCTTTTGCCCGCAGGCTGTCAATACAGGAGCGCGGCCAAAGCCAACAAAGATTGGGATAGAGGCACGGCACAGGTCAGGATATTCTGACGCCAGTGCGGCAACACCAGATAGCTGAATCGTTCTGTAGCAGCGCAAGGCGGCCACGTCGAGCAGCTTGACGCCACGTGTGCCGGCCGGTATCCACGAACTGGAAGCATGTCGTGTCATGTCGTGTCATGCAGTCTCTGGTAGTCTCTCTTCTCAACAACCCAACAGTCTTCATTTGCTCTCTCCTCAATCCTGCCTCGTGCAGGAGAGGCGAGCCCCGAAAGCCTACACTCCCAAACCTATACAGCGTTAACCACTCAAAGCGTACATTTGGAGCTTATCTTCAGGCTCATGCTCACAAGGAGATCTACCTGCTCATCTCATGGACTTGAGACCCATGCTCCAGGCGGCGGATGCACGCGTCGGAACCTCACCTGGCTCAAGTTTACCCAGCACAACGTCCCATCTTTGGTCCCATGCATGCTCCGCAGGCTGATCATGGTCTGGGCAGATATGCACTGATCCAACAAGAGTGTGGCAAAGTCTTGCCTGATGGCGCTGAACCTCATCAAGCAGGGGATTTTGCGGCACGTGGACCTGCATCGGAGGACTGCTGCCAACTGCCATTGCAACTTTGGTGCAGACCTTTGGAATTGATCCCTGCGCTCCAAGCATGTCTCGCACCTTCCAATCCAGGCGCATCATGGCAGCCGGCGGCGGATCTTCCGCATTCTCTCCCTGCCAGGGCGGGTCTCTCAGCTGCAGATCTGTTTGGACTTAAGCGCTGCCTTGAGCTCGACAACCAAGATCAGTCGGTTCTCTCTGCTCATCTGCTCATATTACACTGGACGTACTTCATCACTGAATGCTGGTCGGCAGAGGACGACGCTGCAAGCTGGCATTCCCCCCCGCGGGGTGGGGAAGGATGGTTCTATGATGGACCCACTTGGTCCGTGGAACTCGGCAATGTGAAGCTGAAGCATGTTAGATGCTCGTGGTCCGCACCCTACGGGTCCGGCCCGTCTTGTAACAGGTGGAACAAACAGGTGGAACAAGTTGAAACCATAAGGCCAGCTATCGCCTACTGGCCGAAGAACCACGGGCTACATACTAACTAAGCGACTTGAGTCATCATGAGATAGCACGGAACCTAGAAGGTCCATCGAGTCCTTTCCCACTTTCTGCACTCATGCCCTCTGCCGAACCGTTGCATGCTGGATGCCGTCTTACGTAGCACTGCACAACGTTGCGTGCCATCATGACAATTTGCTCTGGTACTTCGGTCATACTGTCATCATGTGCAAAATCCAAAGCCTCTGTCTGCAAGTCTGATGATTCACGGAAGACCTTGATTTGCCCAAGCATGGATCGCTACTGCCGCTACTGTAACACATGCTTCTGCTCTCGCAAGCACCATGCCACAGCCAGGATTCCTCTCAAAGTGTGGAGATAGCAAAAGAGCCTTAGCAAGACAAGGCGCCAAGGTTGCCGAAGGAGGTGAGTCGAAGGTGGGGTGGGCGATGGCGATGGCTTTGGATGGTACGGATGACAGGCCTCGGCACGAGAAGTTTCAATACTCCAGTGTCGGACTGTACGCTCAAGCTAAGCAGCTAACTAGACAGGCTCGTGGCGTGCTGAATGACAGGCTGAGATTCCTTCTATCTCTACGTGGACTTCTTGGGGCCTCGCCACTGAAGTGGCGCACTCGTGCATCATCCTGAAACGTACATCTGCAGCGATTTTAAGATGCAGCGATTACAAATTGGCTAAGCACTCAGGATGACTCTCCTTGACCTGGTGACTGCTGCATGGCGGGAGCCACGCACGCCAAAGCCGGAAAACCACGCCATCTGGAGCGAGCAGAGTGGAATGCACGGCAGCTCTAATCGAGGGTTAGGCCCGACACCTTCCCTGTGGTGGCGCAAGCGATGGTCGGAGACAAGGATTTTCTGCTCGTCGCCGTCTAAGCTTTGCAAGGGCAGACGCAAGATCACTACAACCTGAATTCCTCCTTCATCATCCAAAGTGATACAAGGCACAGAAGCAAGAGCTCCGGACAGAGAGGAACGCCCTCGATGGGCAGCCAATCCGATGTGATGGACGCCTGCCTCAGATTTGTTGCATGTGGTTTGAGCATGCGCGAACAGAGCTCACGGTTAAAACGCAAGGCTCCCAGCGCTGAGCGAAATTGCAGCTGGAAGGGGGCTGGTGGTGGCGGGGAGCCAGCGGGACCTGTAATGCATCCGCTTGCCCGTTTCCCTCAAAGACTCAGGAAATCTCAGGTAAGCC
This sequence comes from Symbiodinium pilosum, assembly GCA_905231905.1. Lineage (NCBI taxonomy): Eukaryota > Dinophyceae > Suessiales > Symbiodiniaceae > Symbiodinium > Symbiodinium pilosum. Next base: position 56,005 of record CAJNIZ010048170.1, on the reverse strand, counting down.
CCCAACGCTCATCTTGCCGGACTGGCAGATGGTCAAAGACCAAGACTACCGATCCATCTTGGAAGAGCTCGTCAGGCGGTGGATCAGGTGCTACCTCAGAAGTATGAGGTTGGCACGCGCAATGCTGGGAAGGTGGCTGGGAGATCCAACAGCTTCCCGTGGCGCGGCAGGCGGCGGCACCTTGGCTGGTGATCATCGGCTTTCCCCAAAAGTGCTGGCATCCAAGGCCTGGACAGCCTCCTCTGGCCGGTACCAGTCCGAATCCAAAGGCTTGGACCACTCGCCTGACATTCACAATGCAACCTCCCAGTGTAGGGACGAACTGGCCACCATTGTTCTAAAATTACCTTCAGGTCCCGTCCAAAGTCTGCTTTGACTGATGTCTGCTTCTTGTGTATGCATCTGCAGTGCAGCGCCTTGGTGTTCCGAGGCAGGGTGGAACGCAAGACGTGCGAGAAGGCGAAACCTCAGCGTGGTCGGCTTATGACACCGCATCGCTTCACCCAAGCTGCGGTTTGGTAGGCAAAAGACCGAAGAGAGGCAGCTACGAGTGCCGCAAGAAAGGTAAAGTCACTATGGGATTTCAGCTGCATGGATCCTGCGAGGATTCGCGCGTACTTGACGCGTTGGCATTCTGCAACTGCCTGCTGTGCCACTGCTGCTAGTGGTGCTGCTCTTGCTTCATCGCTACCATCTGCTTCTGGATTTTCAAATATGAGCAGTGTTGCCGATGCATGAATCAGAGAGTCGTGACTGCGAGAAAAAATCCATGCGCCGGAAAGTAAGGTTTCGGCTGGTATGTCACAGATGGTAACAGCTCCTTGCAGTGAACAGGTATGAACAGGTAGCAGGTTGCGTGCGAGCAAGAAAACTGGTCCTCGGCGTGGAACAACAGTGTTGGATCTGTTGGCTCGACAAGGTCTTCCACCGTTTGTTCGACATCATGGCGATCCTTTTCCTCGCCTGGTGAAGCCATGGAACTTGCAACAACATCGAGGCAACACGATGCTGCACATGGACTTCATGTTTCCGTAAGAAAACCATCAAGCATGATGCGCTCGTTTGCGCACAGAGCACGGCGGCGCGATGGTGAGGTTGCCAGCTGCTGGGTGCTAACGTGGCAGGCCTTCTGCATTTCCGCAAACTCGTGCGAAGATCTCTCGGCAGACTGCTTTCGCCACTCGCCGTCTGCCAAGCGCACCCGAAGCACATCTAGGCAGGAATTGGCGATGGTCCTATAATGGCCATGGTACTCGTATCACACTGGTTTCACCCTCCTGTCTATGCTTCTTCTATTTGCCGTGAAGCCTGAATGCTCTGTAAACTTCAGAAAGGCCTTGCCTGGCAAATGATGGGTCACAAGCATCTGCATGCAAGAGGTAAGTCATCTCCAGAACCTGTCCAGGCGCTGGTAGAAATCTTGTAATTATCCTCACCAGTTCGAGTTTACCAGGTCTGTATGACACAAAAGTGGGCATGCTCTGCGGCTCTGCATTTTCCATTTCAGCATTCAATCCTGTACAGGTCTTCCTCCTGCGCGTTCATTGTACAATTGGCACATCAACATGGCTTGAGTTTTGTCTCTGCTGACGTGCCAGGCCCAAACATGGTTCAGGGTAATGACCCATGAGTCTCTCGTCTTACAGCCATACTAGATCCTCGTGATTCATGCTGGATGACCAAAAAAGTGCCGAAAATCAGTTTCTCAGCAATACAGGAGCCACCTATTCTAAATTGCTATCAGCTATCAGTTCAGGAGCTTGTTTGATGGCAAGGTCAGCAGGCTGGACTTGTGCCGGGCGCTCCGAGGGCCCTGCAAACACAATTCCACCCCCATCTCTTCTTCATCACAACTGGGCCCCAGAAGCGTGTGTGAGAGCACGCTGCAATGACCTTGAAGTGAAACGCCCCCGGAAAGATTGGGTGTCGACTCCCTAGGCTAGCATGTTATGATGCCATCTCGCTGGATAAGCAGGAGTATCCTGGATGCAAACACCCATCAAGTGCCCTTGAAGCATGTAGCAGGATTGCCCTTGGCTCTATGTTGGAAGCTTGGGGCAAGCCCGGTGAAACTTCCTTCTGGTGAGAATTCGAACTGTCAGATCATTTCGAAACAATATCACTTCCACTCTCCATCATCTTGACGAACTCGTCAAAGGAAATCTGGCCATCACCATCGAGGTCAACCTCCTTCACCATATTCATTATCACCTCACCATCCGCCTGTTCCTTCAGGATGGCGCCCAACTCTTGCTTGGTGATCGTACCGTCCCCATCCTTGTCGAAGACGCGGAAGGCAGACCACAAAACATCTCGCTTCAAGTACTGTTTTTGGTTCAGCGTCGCTGCAATGAACTCTGTGTAGTCAATGTTGCCTGACCCGTCTGTGTCCAGGTTCTTCATGATTTCGATGAGGTCTGCTGGGATCTCGATGGCGCTGTCAGCGATGCCCTTCTGTATCTCCTCAATGCTCAAGGTGCCATCCTTGTTCTTGTCCAGCAGCAGGAAGGTTGTGCGAAGCTGTTCCAAATCCTCATCCTTCAGCTGCTGTGCGATGAGGGTCAGTGCCACCTTCTTCATGCGCGAGCCTTCGTTGAACTTCCGCAGGTGTTTGCACAGGTCCTTGGCCACCTTGCCCTTTGGAAGCTCTGCATTCTTGTCCAACCAGCGGTGCTCCAGCATCTTGGCTGCAGTCGGTCGCTTGTCGGCATTGAATGTCAGCATCAGAGAGATGCACTCTTTTGCTTCGGCAGAGACGTCATCCCAGTCCTGCCCACATGCTTTCCATTGCGAGAATGCATCTGGCAAGCTGTACAGCAAGTGCACGTAACTTAGGTCTCGTTGACATCTACTGGCCTGTCCCACCCTACAGAGAGGGTACAAGTCTTCGCAAGCATGCGTCACATGTTGCAACAGCAGAACTTTACAAGGTGGGGTCCTCTGGAGGGAATGTGAAATTGCCCTTCTTGACCATCCGAAGAATGTCCGGATCTGAGTCCCCGTAGAAAGGAGGATAGCCACATAACCTGAGCCCAAGCAACAGGTAGCACGACAACAATTTATACATAAAGCACATCTCACACACCAACACGCTTGTTGCAGTGCAGGGGGCAAGATGTAGCAAATGACGCCACAGCTCCACACGTCGCACTTTTCATCATAGCACCCCTGCAGCACCTGCGGCGCTACGTAGTAAGGCGTCCCAGCCTTCGTCTTCATCTTCTCTCCGGAACCCACCTGATGGAAAAAAACATGAAGAGGGCCATCGCAAGTCTTGACACTGCAGCCTAAAGCTCCCAAACGCAGCAAGACATTAAATCCTATGCAGGTCCTCACATCAAGCAGTCCACCTTGTGCTGCTTTGCAAGACCAAAATCGATGACCTTAATCTGTGCGTCGACATCCCGGTTCTGCAGCAGGAAGTTCTCCGGCTTGATGTCTCGGTGGACAAAGTTATTGTTGTGGAGATAGCTCATGGCTCCAAGAATCTGCTGCATGTAGGTTGCTGCACCCCTTTCATCGAATGCACGAGCTGCGTCCCCACCTTCATGCTTCTCTGCTTCTTCCAGGATGCGATCAAAAAGTTCACCTCCAGTGCAGAGCTCCATGACGAGGTACACCTTCTTGGCGTCCAGGAAGACCTCATAGAGTTTGACGATGTTGGGGTGATCTAGTGCTGATTGGATGTCAACCTCTGTCTGAAATCTTTCTCCGTCAGCGATCTTGGTGCGATCAATGGCCTTGATCGCCCGCACGGCATTGGTGGACTTGTGGGTTCCCTTTGACACTGAGCCATACGAGCCTTCGCCGAGCTTCTTCTTGGTCTCGACCTTATAGAATTCGTCCAGCTTGCCGGAGTTCAGCGAGCAAAACGCATGTTTGAAATGCACGCCGTCACTGACGAATTTAGGCGGCATGGCGGATCAGGTGTTGGCAGCCTTGGCACCTCACCAAGCGGAGGGAAGTCTTGAGCCGACATCAAGAGTGAGTGGAGTGGCCGCAAGCAACACCTGACGCATCCGCGCGGATTCTAGCCTTACATGCAACCTTCATGCACAGCTGCTGCACGAACCGGGCATGCCTGTCTCACGAGGGCTCGACGCGGAAGCTCCTGTCAGGCGTCGGTTGCTCTCAAGAAGATAGGTTGAATGCACACGCAACTTGCACACCTAATGTTCGACGCTGTCCTCCTCCTCCGCTGCATCTGCTTCGATAGACCTGTACAGCCGTGCATTGCAAAGCCGCATGTTCTTGAAATGCCCGCACCAAACACACGAGATGCCAGCCACTGCGACTTGAACGCTAAAGCTAAATCTTGAAGGCCCCCCTTTAAGGTGCACGCCTGTCCATCTGTCGAAGCTGTCCAGGATGACTTGTCAGTTGCTTGGCCCTGCAATACATTGGTAAATGCAAGCCGCTCTCTGCAGCTGAATGCCACGGCTCTCAACAGCAACATGGGCTTCAAGACAAAAGCGAGGTCTCGAAGCTTCAGAAACAAGATGTAAGGCATCGGCCCCTTCCCACTTACATCTTCAATCGCAGCAACCACCTTCAGCGAAGTTCAATTCAAGCAGTGCTGAAGCAAGCAGACAAGAACCCTACCACGAGAAAAAGTTTCCGGCTGCCAACAGCAAGTGCGGGTGTTAGCTACCTTCCGAAGATATCTTGGCGAGGTTTCCAGCCAAACCCGCCCACAAGCTAACCTGCTTCAGCTCAACAAGGGAGCGGACTTCACCCCCCTTCCCCGTCAAAGCAGATGAACGAATCCCTGAAGGCCCAGACTGTGCCAACCAGCTCCCACTTTGAGGCATCTAAATCTGCTTCGTCACGAGCAGGCAGTATCTCTCCTTTCAGAGGGCTGATGCAACTTGAGCAGGCTGATGCGACACTCTCCGGCATCCTCCAGTGTCCAGCCGCCGGTCATGAAGCAAGGATCTTCGCTCGAGCCGGTACCTTTCCAGCACAGCCGCAGGAGAAGTAACAATAAAAGTTCAGCTGTATTTTTGAACGCAGAAGCCCCGCACAGCAATCCAGAAAGGAGATGCAAAGAGTCTGAGGGAACGACTCAAGATGTCCACCTCCCCAGAGCGATGCTTGGAACGGAAGCCATGACACTTCAGCTCCTCAAATGGAGTGAGCACAAACCCTCTGCTCACGCTGAATCAACACTCTGAGCCCCCCACGATGCCACAGCGCCGGTGGATTGAACACCTCCTTGTAAAACAGTTGATGCACTTCAAGCGAAGACGGGCCCCAGGCTGTCCTCGCCAGACAAGGTGGGCATCAGGTCGAAGGACTCCAAGGACTGAACAGCGAGTTCCTTGATCTGCAAAGACTTCATCTACCACCCCCAGAAATGCTAGTCGGCAATCTGCAGAAATGCATTCACTTGGGCCACTGCTGCATCCTCGCCAAACGTCGGAGCTGGAAACAGGATCATAGCATCCGTCTTGGTAAAGACAGGCTCACAGGGCCAGTAGCAGAAAAGTAGGCATGGTAAGATTATCGTCGTCGAAGGCATACACTAGCTTTTGTGGCTGACTGCACGTGAAAGTGAGCTCAGGGCTGGCTCGCTCCAGGCCGATACCTAACACGAGCAGCATGCGCACGCTGACCTTCTCCAACTTTCCTACTTTCGCCCTAGCCTTAAGAGATCATGTCCAAGGTGCCTTCCAGCGGGACAGCCAGCGTACTGAAATCCGATATCTTTTGCCGTAGACCAGGTCCCGAAGCGTCAGCAGATGCTCAAACCTATGCTATGCCGTGAACTAGGGCGGAACTCATCTCGTCTCTAGTCTCACACACCATCAGCACAGGTTTGTTGCATGACAAGAGCAAGTTGCTTTTGATGTACCTTGTGATCTCTTGGCAGCTGGCTCCAACGGCTCTAGGATCTGCACAGCCTCGCCCCCACTGCGCTCAGCCTCCGAATAGGAAGGGGTTCGCTATGAATTCTGATGTATTCTGATTCTATGCCTGGAGTGACTTTGCCGGTGCACCCAGAAAGTCTGGGCGCTGCCTGGCCCCACCAAATGCCTCGAAACATCCAGGCATAGCCCAGCATCTGGACTCGGCTCGACATTCATTCTAGGGTTGCAGATGGTTGCAACATCTTGGGAAATCTCTCTTGGTACACTGAAGACTGAAGTCCATCTGGAGCTGAATCTGCAATGTGTGATGTTGCAACACCTCGCCTCTGCTATGCGCTGCAACGGCAATCTGCAAGGAGGCAGGACAGACTCCTGGTCAACGTGCAGTTTTAGAGTCCCGGTGGCTTGTATGCTTGCAGGGTCCTTGGTGATGTGCAATCCATGCATCTCCTGTGACAACTCAGACTGGCAGCGTCCCGCAACAGGTTCGAGCATCCACAGAGCTGAATCTGGGATTGCATTAGCTACCTGTGACACATCTCAACACCAAATGGCACCAAAGGACAAATGGAGTCTCTGGCATTTGACTGCACATGCTAAGCCATCCAAAATGCGAGTTCAAGCAGTAAAAGCGTTCAGCTCCTGAATCAAGACTTGGTACTCCTGCGGAGCTGAAGCTGCACCAAGAGTCTGCTGACCACGAAAGCCTCCAACGACACGAATCATAACAAGGGCGTTCCTCACAACTTCGATCCTGGCTTCTTCAATGACTACATGCAACGTCAAGCTTCAGACTGATAAATTTACGAAGTCATCTGCAAGCCAAGAGGCTGATGCTGAGAGCCAGTTCAGAGTGCGGTGCCAGCATTTTCAACCTGCAAGCAAGCCCATGAACTGGCAAACAAACAGTGTGTCGGCAAGCCCGCTCCCAGTTGTGGGTGGCCTGCTCTGCACAGCCACTGGAGGAGCAATCAGCGGAGCGGGGTAGAACACAACCTCCGAGGCCTGTGCTGTAGTTGCCGTGTCCCTGTGACTGGTCTGATAAGGGCGAAGACAGTGACAGGTGGCACGACACACCTCACAGTCCCCCAGCCGCAGAATTCGGAATTCGACTTCATCATCTTCAAGTCGCGGAATCTGCCAGATGTGATAGCTGAACTCAGGCTGTCTCTTGTCAGTTTGCTAGCATGCTTTCTAGCATGCCCCCTGCAGTACTGATTACATGTTGATCAGCTATCTTTAAATCACATCATCTTCATGAGAGACACGACAGGAAACGCAAGGCTGAAGTGTGCTCATACTCGCTGTAATTCATGCGAGATGTCCTGTGGCAAGGCAGTAGGCTTTGGCTCGTCCCGCGCGTCTGCAACTGCGTGCTCCTTCGATCGAATGCATCCAACAATAGGCTCATTAATGCCAAACGATACAAGAGCCCTCTCACTCCGGGCTGGTTATGTCACAGGAGCCCATTACAGCGTGTTGGAAGCTACAGTGTGCTGGAAAGTGACGCAAGTACTTGAGAGCACGTCAAAATGACGGAACCCTGAAATACGCTGAACGTCAGAAAATGCCGAATTTGCAAACTCGAAAACTGCAAGCAAGGCCTAGATCCGAACCTTCCAACAGTTGAGTCAGCGTTGCAGATGTCCGGCGGCTCTGCAGCTTCTGAGCTTAGACTATGAAGGCTCATAGCTTCACTTCAGAGATTGGGGTTTCCTCCCATCTTCTTTTCCTGTGTTCAAGGCCTCCCTCAGAATTTTCAGGTTGAAGCCTGTAGAAGCTCGTGGGACACAATGTCTTGTCTGCTTGGCGTTTTGAGTATGTGGGCATGAAGGTTTTTGCTGCTTTGGGGGCTCGCGGGCAAGCAGACAGACCCAGAAAGTCTCCTCTGCAGGCGCTGCAGCAGCCTCCACGAAACACGTGGGCTTGCCTGAGAACGTGGTTGAAGGAAGAAGCAGCCAACAGCTCTGGCCGTGAGAACAGTAAGGCAGCCCAGCTGCCTGCGATCTCCAGGAAATGCACCTGCACAAACAAAGTCTGAAATCGGATTCGAGACCGAACGAAAGAGGATGCAACCTGGCAAGTTGTCCAGCCACCACTCGGCCGAGCGCGGCATTGAACTGCAAACGAGCTGTGGCGTCCTGCTCGAGGTGGGGCATGCTGCTGCAACAAACAGTTGGAAAATCAGAAACACAACTCGTAGCCTCCAAAATTCTTGACGTGATGCTTAGTAGCTACTGGCGTATAACACACATCATGCGAAACAGCCGCAAGGGATCTGGATGATTCCGGCTGCAACAGAAAAGCTCAAAGGATTGGTGGTGATGATGAGGACCAGAATGAGGATGAAAATGACATATGCAACAGGGACAAGCATGAAGGACTCTTGAGGTATGGCGCTTTGTTCTCACGGAGGGTAGGCAGAGACTTCGACCCAGCAATGGCAGCTACTGGGGCAGCAGAAGCAGATGTACACCTGCCAGCTTTTTTGCATCAGGCCTGGAGCTTCTCGTAGCTCTTGCGTCAGCTGTGCATCTTGCGGCGCAAGGGCAAGCTTTGAGCACGGTGGATATGCAAAGGGCCACCTGCCAAAGGCAAGCGGCAAACAAGGTTATCAGAAAAGTACGCACTGTTCTAAGGTTCAGCTGTGAGAAATTTGATTCGTGATGTTCACCATCGCTTCGTGTAAGGAAGTGTTCATCATACCATGGGCGCATCACAGCGCCTGCAAACTGACTCGATGATTCGACACAAGAGCTGCAAACAACAACTGTTAGCAGGTGAGATGAAGAGGCAAATGAGTGAGAAGCGTGGTCCAAGAGGAGAATATGAGAGGCAGTGACCAGGAAACTGAATCTCAGCGTAATGTTCCCTCAGAACAGGCAATCGGAAGATCAGCGTTTATAGCTTCACCTTCGGATGGGCATGGACTGGCATAGCTCTGACCCTACAATGGCAAATTCTCCAAGCGGCTGGAAGAGGCCATAGCCTTGTTCTCCTGGCAGTCACAAACATTAAAACTTCGCAAATGGCTATGACTCCAAGATGTGCTCACTCTACTTGACTCGGCGCACCTTTCTCCACAAGCAGTCGAAGACCATCCTCAGGCCCAAACGAAGGAAGATGCCCCGCTCACGACTATAGTCGCTGATTGGTAATCAGGGATGCTGCAACATTCGGCAATGCAGCAATTGAACAATGCAATCTTGCTGGCAAGGCGCATGGCTGTCCAGCACCTGTGCTTGGAGCCATGAGCTTGGAAAGTATGATCGCTGGACTTTTCAGCCAATTCATTCATCTGCGCCTCCGGCAAGATTCGAAGTGGCCGCGGCTTTTCGGGCTGTGCAGGTCTTGCCGGAACTTGGAAGCACTTCTCGAATGCTGGCCTCATTGAGATGGGCATTTTCGTTGTGCTCTGGGCTAGGGGGCGAGGCGTCTTTTGTTTGAGCTGCTGCAATTCCGTCTGAGTGCTGTACATCCAGAAGCTATCGCCCAAACGCCGCCAGCGCCAGTCCACAGCGACCTCGTAGTCGGCCCCAGGCTGAAGAAAGGTCAAGGCGTAGGCACACCTGGCCAGAACGTTGACACTGCCGCGCAGTTTCGTCTCAATAACGCTCTCGCAAACTCCTGACTGTGACCAACAAATCATGTCAAGCCTGGACGTCTGAAGGTAACCACAGACAAGATCTTTCTGTTCTACACGAGCTATCCACCCAAAACTTGTGCACATGCACGGAAGCCGCGGCCTCGGAGCAGCAAGAGGTCCTGCCACCTGCAAACGAAAAGCAGTCGAATTCAGCGTGAAGCTCGCTTGCAGGTACTCATGCAGATCCACCCCCCTTTCAGCTACCGCGTCGTGGCAAGCACGACATGTTCCTTAGCTGGGTCACATTGCCTTGGCAGCGACAACTGCGGCGATTTGCCAAGGTGTATGCTCCGGTCTGCCGAAGAGCCTGCCAAATTTCTTGGGAGGAACAAAGCCTCACCAAAGCTCTTGCTCAGCCCTCACTCTTTTTCTGTCCGTGGCATGTGGCAACTGTGCTGCGCTGAGTGTTGGCGGTGCCGGTGCTGACCATTTCAAACATCCGAGCACATATGCCAGCCTCTTTGTGCAGTCACCGTGGTACCCACGCAAAGCAATGTCCTGCAGCATGCAGACTGGTTTTGAAATTTTGTCAACTTGTAGCACGACCAATGTTCTCCAGCGTGCACCGTTCAAGCATCTGCAGAATCAACAAAAGAGGTCCTGCAAACCCTGGTCAGGATCTGGCACCATCAGCCTCGAAGGATATTCGCAGGGCATCCGTTCCAATTATGTTGGTTACTATGCGAAAAAGCCCATGCAACGGACGACAAATGTTTGCATGACATTGCAGCAAAAAGTTCTGAGTGACTTGGTGCCATGCCTGACAGGTTTGATGCCAAGTCTTTGCTCCCTCTCGTCAGACTCCTGTATGGGACCAATTACATAAAAAGGTCACACAAAACCGTTGCATTCCAGGCTCCTTGGTTGCACCTGCCCAGTCATCATCCGCACTGTTCAGATCACGAAGCTCATCCATGGAGGCAAACCTCAAAAATGCCGAATCCAGGGTCTGGAAACAGAACACCATGCTGCAAAACGAGATCTGGAAATGTGCTCGCAAACCGCACATGTCGGTTGCGGACTCTTCCGAAAGTGCAAGCGCAGTAGAGAGTTGCGCGGACTGACCAACGTGAGATAACGCAGCTCAACCCTTACGAAGACAGCAGACCGCTGGCCGCTTCTTCAAAAAGTGTTCCTCAACCATGGCCAGCACTGAGAGCCACACATAGCTGAAGCATCGTTGTATGCGTCCAGCCTTTCAGTCATCCAACCGCAGATTTGTACCGACTGAGTCTGCAGCATCCTGAGTTTGATGTGCAGAGGTCATCGGACTTCCTGCAAGTGCCCCCCGTGGGTATCAACCGGCCTTCGCCGCCAGCGCAGTCTATATTCAATTGTCATCGGTGGCGATGGACTTACCTGACTCTGGATTACGGAAGAGAGGCATGCCCGCACCAGGGCCTTGAACACGGCTCCATGTCTGCATGCACATCTTGCATTGTCTGCCAAGTCAGCCCGGCTACACTGTCAGCACTCCATGCAAAGGTCGGAAAGGAGAGCGGGGCCCACGATACCTGCAAGCAGCAGACGAAGAGACTATAAAATCGAGCATCATGCAGTGCTGAGCTGATTGCATCGGCCACTGAGCAGCGACAGTTGTGACCTCGGACCGTGCCAATGTCTTGCCTTCTACCTGGTGTGTGCTGGACGATGCTTACCAGCCGGAAGTCCGGCGTGGCCAGGCTTTTGTCACTCTGCTTGAACCAACTCAGACGCTTCCAAACGTTGAGCCTGTATTGAAGCACTGTCAAACAGCAGGCTACATGAAGCGCCTGATGCCAAGTGCTGGGTTCTCAACATTATCTGACTTTAACTAAAGTTGCAAGATGTTCTTGATGTTTGAATATATGAAGAGGTACAAACTTCAAGGCCTCTGGCGTTCTCCCTGCCCCAGGAAAGAAATCTGCAAGCCTCCATCCTGCAAGCTGCTTCGCTAGTTGCAGATGACAAGCTAGGTTGAAGAAACTGCAACCCTAAGCACAAAATACCGAAGTATCATGTTGCCAACAACTCTGGCTCAGTAAACTTGGCAGTCCTGACACATACCAAACTGCTCCAGGGACACACGGAAGGGCTCCGACTCCTGCACATTGCAAAAGGCCACAGAGACCTGTGTTAGCTTGCCCCACCACCACCACCACCACCACCACCACCACCACCACCACCACCACCACCACCACCACCACCACCACCAGCTGCGCACTGCTTAGCTGGAAGTCTCCCAAGCCGTCAGTATCTCCAGCAAAGTCAAACAGCACTTTGTTGCTGAGTTTCTTCCGTTATGACGGAGAATCAAGAACAGTGAGCGGATCATGGCGGAGTTGTTTCATGGTTCGCACTTCGTGCAGAACTGCTGTAGATAAGGGGTCCTGGTGTGACGATTTTTTCGCATTCTGGACATACTTCGCCCGCCTCTACCTGCCCTCAGCCCACTGAAGACAGTTCCTGCCCCCTTCCCTCTCCTTTCTTCGTGGATTTCGTTGCTGTTTTACCCTATCCAAATCAATGCACTTAGTGTGATCTATCACACGGCAGAGTCAGCTCTCCGAGTGGTCCAAGGAGGAACGGTGGCAGCAGATAAACTATGCCTGACTTCTCTGTTCTGGTCGTATCACCTTCATCGAGTTCACTTGCAATGGGGCAGAAAGGCCTCCGACCATGGTGAGAAGCGTGAGGCAGAGCAACTGCGGAGGCTGAAACAGTACTCAGAGTGATAGGAGAGCCTCAGAATGAGAGGTTCAACAGCATCTCCAATAGCTCAGCCTGCAGTGTGCGTGGTTAATCTGAGACGGACACTCACAAATAGGCGCCCATGCATGTATCAAAGCACCTTCATGCGGCACTGGCCCCCTCACAATCTCCACATCAAAGCTCGTGCAAGGTGCACCTTTGGACATCACATCGCGTTCCAGCGGCACCTCACGAAAGTGGTTTGCTTGGAGCCGCCAACTAGATCATTAAAAAAAGGCTGTGAAGCTGTGTGAAGTCTCAGGCACGAGTGGGCCAACACACCAAGAACTCTCATCCTCCGGCTTTGCCCCAGAAAGTCGGAAGCGCAGCTGGAACCCCTGCCACAAAGGGCAACCGATAGGGCTTGCGTCACACTTGTGATGCCCCAGCAGCCCAGCCCTGAGGCAACATGAGGCAACCCTCTGTTTGAAGTGGCCTGGCTGAGATCATCGCAGGCTGCAGATACACGAATCCGTAGTCCGTCCAGGCTGGGGCTGTCAACCTTGCAGCTTAGCACTTAGCGCCAATACTGCGCCAATGCAGTGAAGGCTTCTAGGCCTAGGCCCCTAGTTTCCGAGAACTCCTTCTGAGCCGGCCACCCACTGGACCGCAAGCACCGGTTTTACGGGCGCATCGAGTGGGGAGACTGCAGCCTGGAGCTGTAACAAAACTGTCGCTGCCGCGATGGCAGCTCTGGGCGCCCGCTTCACTTTTTGCGCTGCAAAGGCCTAATGACTGAATCCGAGGGGCTGCAGCGGATGCATAGCTAAAGTGACCTGACCACCCAGTCTACGGTCAGCGAGCAGTAAAGCAGGGCGCGACCAACATGAACGTCTGATTTCTGTCTGCAGTCTGCACGTAGTAGCGCAAGGAATTACAGGCCATAACGATCCAAGCGACTCAGATGTCTCGAAGCCAGTCGGAACTTTGCCCATGCATGGCCTTGAGCTGCCTGGGCAGGTTGCTCGAGCTCGCAGCATCCAGGGACTGCAAGTATCAAAGCAGTTCAACAGATGCTGTTGCACCTTGGAATGGAGACGCCTCATCACTGACCTGAGCACGCCGGCACTGCGGACTGTGATGGTTCAGTTTCAAGAAAATGCTCCGCTCTGCAATCCCCGGCCCACGCGGGTCGAGGCCAGCTGCTAGAAAGACTCTTTCCGCGCCGTCGGCATCGTCAGCTGGGCAAGAACAAATTCGCAGTCGAGGAATGAAAGCAGGCAAGCTCCAAGATACATTGTAATAACCATCTGCGACGTCCATCAGGGCATGGACATGTATGAATTGTAAAAACACCTGTGAACCCATCGAAGCTCCACAGGCGAATTTGCTGTCGGTCCTGACTGGTCCAGTCGTCGAATTACTGGCACCTGTCGCAGGCTGCATGCACCAGCGACTTTGCAAAGAAGCTCCGGGAGGTCCACCTCCATCCAGTCACACTCCTCGTCCAGTGGCCGAGAACACGAGCTTGAGCATGGGGTATCTGGATCGAAGCACCTCCCATGCGCGCAAAGGAGGGTGTCTCTTTGGCATGTTTGTGGGCAGCCTGTGAAGCATTGCGGCCCATCAATGTCACTGGAATGAATGGGTCAGAATTGCCTATATTGCAGAACATAGTGAGCCGCAGATCCGCTCTTGCCAAGGTCCAAGAGGTCTTCCACATCCTCTCCCTGCAAAACAAGCTCTGTAGACTTTCACATGACATACACCTTCAGACTACTGTAGCAAGCTACAGGAAACCTTGCTCATGCAACCTTCCAGATACTTCCAAATGTGCAATTGGTACCTCCACGCCCTCCGCCAAGGCCAGTTCCCTTGCGAACTTGGCCAGGCTCAAAGCCGCCCAGCATCCGTCCAAGGCCTCTCATCAATTCAGAAAGGGAAGTGGCTTGTTCCACATGGAGCTCACCTAAAAGCTATAGAGTTGATTTGTTTGGTGACCATCTGAAGAGGGTGAAAAAAGTCTTGGGGGCAATCCAGCTAGCCAGGACCGAATAACCAATCGTCGGATAACTGCCTCTTTGAAGGTTCTGCGGTGCAAGATTGATGTAGGGTGCACTCAGTGGTTCCCCCTCTTCCTCTTAAGTGCATGCCTACATCGCCTGCATCATCGGAGTAACCATAGGCAGAACGGGCGGGGCTTTGCTTTACAAGGTCTGGTTCCTCTGAGAGTTGTGCTGCTTCTTTGCTTTCTCGTAGGTCCTGCAGCCAAGTCTGGAGTGACCAGTTGTCAACAATTCAGTTGACTGGCAGTGGGGCAATTGCAGCTTCAACTCGGTCCATATGCAAACCACGGCGGTAAAGGTCCCAGCAGCTAAGGTGCTGCGGGACAGGCAGAGGCAGTTGAACCTGCCAAGCACTGGGTCAGTCTTCTGAGGATGCTCCTGGCACGGCCTGTCGCGGTAGAGAAAGATCCACGCAAAGTGCTTCACGGGACCACTGTGGTCCAGTAATGGCCATGCTGCCTGGGAAATTGTTTTGCCAGCTCGCCAACAAGCTTCCACTGGAGCCACTACACAGTCGTCTGGCCATTTGAGGTGACGTTCATAAACCACACATGTTTCTGCTCTGGCCAAGTAGCGACTGACAATGAAAAGCCGCACATCGCAGCGCAGCGGCGGGAGCCGACTGCGGGGTAACCGACGAAGGACCACCTTTGAAGCTGGCATGAGCTCTCCAACAAATGGACCAACTGCGATGTCTCAAAGTATCACAGCGGTGCATTGAAACTCCCTGCCTCTTCCGTGGGGCTCATGGACCCCTGACGGCATGCAAATGCAGATTTTTGACACCAATCCAGATTAAAACTAAAATCTAGAGTGGGCTAGATGGAGTCAGTCGTCTGGTATTGAAAGACCTTGAGGTCTGGCCTGCCCACATCCACAAGAGACAAAATGGTGTTAGTTGTTTTTTTAGTCTCGGCAAATGTGCTCTGGAGCCGCCGTGGAAAAACAGCTTTCAGCGTGACAGCAGGTGCCGTACTCTCGGGCGGCTGTGGCGATCGTCATCGATCGTCGGAGGAATTTATGCTTCGCGTGCTCGCAACGGCTGATGCCAGGACTGCTGAGCTTGGTATATTGCAGTGTCTTTCTCTTTAAATTAGAGGGTCTGTGCTTTCAAAGCGACTGAAGCTGTGCAGCCAATCACCACAGCCTTTCCCCAAAATTCTTGCGCAATGCAATGAAGGGGGATTGGTAAAGTCCAATGATCTTGAGCGTTCTGCATAGCGCCATCGCCATCACAAGCAGATTGTCTCTGATGTCTTCCCAAGATGCCGCATGGGCTGAAGAGCTCACAGAAAGTTCGCGCACATCAGGAGCTCAGTTGTTTCTCATCTCACGACCTTGTCCGTATGCGATTTGAAGACAAATCACCAGATGAAACCAAACGAGACAATGTGCTGGCGTTGTCCTGTGAACCGGGCAGCCCATGCAGGAGCATGGGAAGATGATAGCTGGCGCACTTGATGCCAATCAGACCCTCGTCATCTTGACTGGCGTAAATCTATTGCAGGTGTGCTATAGTTCCCAGTACCTTACATCTGAACAGTCTTGATCAAGCCGCCACTTCACTGCAGTAGCAAAGGCCATGACATGGAACCGGGACTTGTCCAAGAAGGACGGGCGAATCCATGTTTGCTAAACAACAGCCGGAGCAAGACGTTGGACGCGAAATCTCCGAACAGTAAGTTCAAACAGTGAGTTCTAACGAATGTCAGCAAAACAACATCAACCTGATTCCTAGTTCGGGACACTCCGATTGCATGACAACTGACCGCAATTCAACTTGGAAGTCAAATCTGGACTTCTTCTGCAAGTGCATGAGACTTGCTTGCCGCGAGCAGCCTCTCCTTTGTATGTCAAGAAACACGAACTTACCACACAACGGCTACGAAGACCAAAGTTCTAGTAAATCGAAAGCACAGCTGCGCTTGTTGTACGCATTTGCGCTTGCCTCCAGGCAGACGACAGATGCAGCCCGCTGTGCCACCAGACCATCCCCAGAAGCTAGGAAGCCGCGGACAAACGGTGGGCCGAAGTTGGTCGCTTCCTCCTCCGGGCTGCAGGTCTTGAGGGCTGGCAAGTTCTACCGACACAAGACATGTTTACATCGTGTCCTTCGCCTCAGCACATGGGCGCTCAGACAGAACGAAGTAGGACCTGAGCAAGCAGGATGACTGCAAGAACATGCGGTACCTGTTGAACTTTTGCATGTTGACTTCGTGCCGTGCTGATTGGAAAGCGTCACTCATCGCTGGATCAGGCTCCCACAATGCCACTACGCATCAGGCCGCAAATGCTTCAAGCAAACAAGAACAGGGCGAGCACATACCACATGCCAAGCTTCGCACACCTGGAATTCGGATGGTAGCGCACATAGGGCCGGAAATGCTTCAGCTCCATCACCTAGCCACGAACTAAAGCGATACACAGCACGAACAGTTTGCGTGCCATGTTTGTTTGTCCACACGGTACACGGGATGTTGCTTCATACAAAGCCGTTGATGCAGTACATGACTGCTGGGATTCACCAAGAATACATGGACTGCAGAGACTACAGAGGACAAAGATGAGTGTTGGCAGCTTCTCACAAGTTATCAGGCAGCCTTCCAGTGGAAACGGCCGCCACCGCAACTGGATGTACCACTCCATCGGATCCTGCTTGCAGGTCTTGCCGCTGGGGCAGGTCATGTTCCTTCACCCGCATTAATATGATATTTTTTACTGCGACTATGATGAGTCGACTGCTGTAGCACAAGGATCATTTTTGTTGTTAGCACATCTCTTCCAGATTTTCTTATTTCTCTGTCTCTGGTGGCGGGTCAAGCCTTGGAAGAGCACAGCAGCTCGGCATCCAGCAGCTTGACTTTGCCAGCCTCCGGGGCTTCCAGCTGGAGCAGCCCAAAAATCTGGAACAACAGTCTGCAGCCAAGAGGCTTTTTTTAGCCTTCGCCTTCTTTTTCTTCTTGACGCGTCTGTTTTGTTTTGCTCTGCTTTCTCCTGCAGCCCAAATGAAGCTTTGGCGCATGTCTGGCTAAAGCGTTGAAACGGAAAAGGAAGTTTTGTAATGAACCAGTGCATGGTTCATATCTGTGACAGGCTGTCCAAAAAAAACTCGCCAGGCCTAGCACTTGCTACATATGTTTGACAATGTTTGGCCTGTTGCTTCGAATATAGAGGAACTATCTCAAGGTCCTGCTGCAAGCTGCTGATGTTTATACGTCACTGCAAACTTACTAGATGTGCAGCACCGTGGAATCTGCCCTGCTTCTTCTGCCAGAGCATGCGCAATGTTCGAGTCCTTGCTTTCGTTGGCATCATCATCCTCCTCACCTTGGCCCTCTGACTGGCTCCTTCTCGTGGCATCCTCCCCTGAGGCCTGCCTGTCTTGGGGAGCCTTCTCATGCTGATCGCCATCCTCTTGGTCACGATCTTCGCCCTCTGGCCGCTCTTCGGCCCCGTCCTCTTCACCTTGCCGAGGGCTAGATTGCTCGTCGGCAGTCTCTTTTTCCTCTCCACGGCTTCTTTCTGGTTCTTCCTCATTCTCCTCTGATGAAGAGGGCTTGGCAACTTGATTTAAGTCAAACTGCATCCGACCCGTGGGGGGTCCCGTAGCGGCAAACTTAAAGAAAGGTGCCCCTGACAGCAGCATGCAGTGGAGTCCTGTGCATCATCGACAGGCGACCTTTCCTCTGCACCCTCGTCCTGCAGGATTGAGGCAGCCAGGAGATCCACACCACACATCAAGGAATGTTGGCAATCACTCCTGCGACAGCTCCTGCTCAGAGCCTTCGCTTGTGGACGCTTCCTCTATCTTGAGAGGTGGGACAACCTCAGAAGTCTCAACAAGCAAAGGCTCAGCGACATCCAGCGACCATGCCATCTGAAACAATAGGCTTGTTTGGTGGCAGCAGCTTGCGTCCACCCTTGGCGCAAGACCTCTGGCAGCATCAGATGCAGTGGTGTCGATGGCTGTGACCAAGGGGAGCCATGCTCGTTGCTTCGCACCTCGCAGCAAAACACTCATGACTCATGATCGTTCCGACAAGCATCGGCGGAGCAGCACATGCGCCAGCTTCTCAACCAACGGACTGTTGACACAGCAGCTGTGAAATCCAGCAGCTAATGCTGGCGTATTATGCACCGGGAAAGAAGGGCAGTTGCAAGCCTGCCAGGGTACAATCTGGCGACGCTACATCTGAGTTCTCCGCCTGCATCGCAAAGATGTAGCGGTGGAAGCCTTGTAGTGCATTAAAGAACTTCTACTCTAGGTATCCGCATAACATTAGTCCTCCATCGCGGGGCTAGTACTTCCAGTATGGGAATGGGGCCTGGTGCTTGATATGCTTTAGGAGCGCCTCAAAACGCACCCAGCTTGTGTGGCTGATGCCAGTTTAGGGGGGGGGGGCCGTGGTTCATGCGTTTTGAACGCGCCTTAGAACGCACCCAGTTCGTGGCTGATGCTAGTTACGTATGGGGGTGGTGCCCTGCGCTCGATGCGTTCTAAGCGCACCTCAAAACACACTCACTTTGAAGCTGCTGCCAGTCAAATATGGGGCATGGGGCCCTGTGCTTAATGCGTTTTGAACGCGCCTTCAAACGCACCCAGTTTGTCGCTGAGGCTGGTTAAGTTTGCGGCATGGGGCTCCGTGCTTCATGTGTTTTAGGAGCGCCGTAAGAGGCACTCAGGATAAGAACATGGAAGTCCGCGAGGAATGTCAGGCATTATTCACTTCACGTTATAAGAAAACCCCCTAATAAGAACATAATGAACTAGGGGGTTCTGATAAGTCCCTAATGTGGAAGTGTCCCTAATAAGGCCTTTATTAGGAACAGTCCGTAATAAAGCCCTAATTCGGATAAAAGGAACTCCTGTAATGAATCAATGATTTCCTAGGTGTTCATTCATGTTCTAACGGTTCTTTTTACTTAATTCATTACTTTTTTTCTGCTTAAAAAAACTCGATAATGAATTTAAGCTGATTACTCTTTAACTACTTAATTCTTTGGTTCAATGATTGCTGAATATTTGCGAATTTGATTAGTGGTTTCATTCTACTAGTTCATTTAATTATGAATACATTTACAAAATTGTTATTCGATTTTTGTAAAGGAATTTAAAGGCAGCCCTACCGAAGTCTTTCAATAAATATCCTCCCCTATAGTAAAAAAATTCTGAGCCCCCGGAGTATTTATCATTAGGTGGGGGGGGACGTCGTTTACTATTAGGGGGAAGCGATTATGCGTGTTGAGGACGTCGCAAAACGCATGTTCAGCCAAAAAATTGCTTTCCTTGGGTCACGAGGTCCACTTATGGGTTGTCACAAGGGTTATGAGGTCAGAATATGGGGCTCATCTGGATTGCGTAGATTATGCAGCCCTAGAAGCTTTTTTCCTAAAGATTAGTCAGTAAGAATATGGAATTTCGTGAGGAATGTCAAGCATTGTCAAGCATTATGCGCCTGAGGGCTTGGCAAAGCGCATTTTCAGTCCAAACGTGGGCTTTCGTTGGGATTAAGAAGTTCTTGCTGTTGAGCCCGACTAGCAAGAATGCAATTCCTGATCCAGAGACTTGCCGAGACCTAGTTCCCTTGACCTTGCCAAGCGGCGCATGAGAGGCAAAGACGTCACGTCGTAGGTGAACGTCGCATTGTGACTTCTGCCCGCCTGAAGCTTGCCTTAGCGTTAGCGAATGGAATCCTGTGCAGCTGCGCATGGCTACAAGCGGTTGTTGCTCGGCCCGCAGTAGACCATCGAACGTCCAGGGCTGGCGCCAATATCAGTTTCGTCTGTAGCTTCCTGGCCAAAGTGCAGTGGAGTCAGTGGAGCATTCAGCATCCGCAGGCGCTGCTCGCATGTGCTCTCCTGCATGGGGACGAGTGGCAGCTCGTGCCAAGGCAGGTCGCCTGGATCTTTGCCGGGTGGAACCTGCAGCAATGCCATCGGCGGAGGCTGAAATGATTGATGATGGTAGGTAAAGTGGTCACCTCCTTGTACCTGATCTGGAAGCTGCTGATGAAACCTAAGCCAGAGAAACGTTTCCACGCCCTTGTGGCGAAGTAGCTGCAGCAAACGCGTGTGGTTCATGTGACTCCGAAGTTGCAGCTCAACATTTTCAAGGCAGGTAGCTGAAGGAGGGAGCCCGCGCATCCAATCGCCAGGACAGGCGGGCAACATGCCGAATCTCGTGCACGACCCACTCATCCTTTCTCCGCGACAAGTAGTACGAGTACCACAAGTCTCCACCCGCATCAAGACTGAACAGCCAACACGCTCAATCAGCGCGCGCCTCGCGCCTCTGTTCGGCATCCTGGTCCTGTCTGGGCGCGTCGCAGACGATTGCACGAGGTGACAGCTAGCAGGCTGGCAGGATGCCTGCAGAGTTTCCACGTGGCCCCGGTGGCTGCCTCAGCTGACCACTTTTCAGTTGGTGTACGAAACTCTTCTCGTGGTCAGATCGAGGTGGCCACTCGAGCTGCAGTTGACCACAACATGGCGTACCTTCCGGCTTCCCCCAACACGTACAGATGTCTTGCTACACCCAGCAAGCCACGCGGAGCTGAGCTGGCGCACGGACACTGGAGCGCAGGGTGGAGCAACTTGAATGCAAAGTGCGCGAGATGCTGCAGACCTCTGGCTTTTCAAGCAGCTTGCAATTCGCTTGTTCAAGGACTCTGCATGAACAGGCTTCGCAAAGCTTTGCCCTTGTGCTCAGATGATTCTGCTGGGAATGGAAGCGTGTACTGAACAACTGGGCTCTTCACACAGAGCCCTCCACACTGGAGGAGACCCAGCGCAGCTGGATGAGACCCGATCCGCTGGACTCAACGAAAAGCAGATAATGGCAAGACATCACAAGACTACTTTGTTAGCAGCAGTCCCCTCTTCACACAGTTTTGGGCCTCCTCTGCAATGTCAAGTCCAGAGACGAGCACGGCCCAGTCATCAGAAACGAGAACACCCAAAGGGTCCTACCAGCTTCGCGAAAACAGTAGGGGAAAGACTGACTTTTGCATGTGCACCCCATGATCATCCAAGAGCAAAATCTGTAAAGGTCCTGGGCTGGATCGAGGAACTCGTCAGCTTCCAGACCTCCTTGCAGCTGGACCCCAACTTGCAAATGGCAGCTCTTGCCTGCGCTGGTTGACATTGTAGCTGCCTACATGGACTCATGGGCCATGGGCCAGACGAGCCAGTTTGCAAGAGCTCCTGGTGGGATGTCCTCCCGATCGTCAGCATCTGGCTGGCCCTGCATAGCTATGCAACAAGCATAGTGCTGAACTCAGTGCGGGCACTTTGTCTTTGATGGTGCGGAAGGCATCAATAAAGTTGAGACCCCTGCTTGGCTCGTCAATCCTCAGCTCGACACAAAGCATACCACAAAAAAGATAGGGAGGGAGCGCCGCTGCATGATGCTGACTTGGCCAAGGTTCTACGGATCGACGCGCGTTGAGAGCGATGTCTGTTTGGTTGACGCCGCCTGAGCAAAAATGCCAGACGACAAATTGGCAAAGCATGAACTTGGCAGCTTCTTAACAAGCGTCACGCTTGTTGTGGTCCAGCCCTGATTGAGGGAGACTTGGTGAGGAGATGCTCAGAGTCTTGCTTGACGAACTCGTACGCCTCCGCCTCCCTCCATTCAGACCACCTCAAAGACTCAGACATCTTGGTCAATTTTGCGATTGTGCCTCTAAACTTTTGCTAGTCCAGCATGGAAAGTGCCAGTGAATCCCAAAGGCCTCAATGAGGTGGGCTCCTGAGACGCTTCACACTACGACTCACAACAAGATGCTGCTGCATGATGAGACATTTGTATGCTGGTGCAACTGCCACCAAAGTTCATCGCGGCGAACTGGAGCGGAGTCAACACAGCGAAACTGAACCCGGAAAGGTAGAGGAAAGTCATCCTCAACTGAAACATCGCTCACATGGTACAGGCGCTTGTAGTGAGGATGCACCCGGAAAGCATGATGGACCGCCGGGACCAGTCTAGGTTGGCTGACGAGGCACAGGAGGCGTGCCGGGTGTGTAAGGCCCTTTGATCCAATCACCACTCTCATCCACGCCACAGAAGTTCGCCTCCAGACCATACACCCACGATGTTGCTTGCGAAATCATAAAACCGCTGAACCTTGGACCCAGAATCGTCTTGAACATGTAGAGTAAGCTACTGGCAGGATGTCGAAATGGCCACTGCACCATCACTGCCCCCATTCCTCCTGACTGATGAATGACCGGTGGTTGTTTTGTGTTGGAACTTGATCCACAGCTGCCAGACCCGGAAAAAAGGGCATGGTCTCCTTGGATCAATGCCTGGTTGGAGGGCATGAACTCCGCACTGGGCAGTGCCAATGGTGCAGTCAGCATCGGAACCTGCAATGTGCGGTGAAGGCGCGGCCAAGACTACAAAGGCTACTAAGGCCAAAAGGATGGACACCACATTACCACATCAAAGGCCAAAGGCTCGGGCCAGCTCTGGTATCAGCACCGGTGCAGCTGACCAAAGCAGCTTCGGACCTGAGAAGTGAGCTGAGACGCTGAGACCACAGGCGAGCCGAGTCTATGAGTGAGCCGAGGCACTGAAGCTTGTTTCGCCAGGCAGGCTCAAGTATCTTGCTCGAACACCTGCAAGATGCACAAGGGTTACACGCAGTCAAGCGCTCAACACACCATCGTGCTCATGCTGGGCGCACTGAAGTAGACCTGCGACCGCTGCACAAGCGCTGTGCTGCGGATATCCACGGTGCACTCAACTGTGTTGCCCTGCACCTAGCGACTGCACAAGGCAAGCAGATGCAATAGGATGTTGGCATCTTGACATGACCCATTGCCTGGTCGCTCTTGACTGTTGTGATAAAGATGAGTGAAGGCTTCTCCCATTCTACACCGCTTCCTGGCATTTTGCCCTTCCTTAGGTTCAGGTATGGTTTTCTGTACGACCGCAATCTGGTGGTCATCCACATGCCATCCCAGCGGCCCATCCTTCAAGCGGGAAAGCGCCTGAAGATGAACAGCACAGACGCGAAATGCGTTTTGCATCGCCGCTGCGTCAACATCTTGAAAGAAGCTGCGGGACCACCAAATCACAACTGAAAAGGCCTGAAGCTGTTCAGCTGCTGCGGCGCCAAGCTCATCTGGTCTCTGCCAAGCCTGCGAAAACTTTGAGTCCTATCTCTTAATCTTTCTCAGAAGATGTTGGGTAGAGACCAAGCCTCAATGCAGTATTCCACTGGAAGCGGCGTGCGCGGATCAAAGGATTTGAAGGCTGGGAAGGCAAAGTGCAGCGCGTGGTCGCGGGTGCGGAAGGTCTGCAACAAGCTCTCAGAATATCAATGACAAAAAGCGGCAGGAAATTGGCCTATTGCCACTAGGCACTAGACTGCAGCCTGCTGGCTTCTGGTCTTGCATGCCCGATGGGGTGACCGATGACTAGGCAGTGTTTCGGGGGGGTGGAATTCATCTTTGACAATCATGCCCAGGCTGGTGTCAGTCCCAGCTGAACTCAGCTCATGTGCGACCAAATGGGGTCACCTGCATGAGGACTAACAATCACCTATGAATACAATTTGGACGTCTTCAGGGCTGTCTGTCACTATCTGAATTGCAAATGTGTGTGATTGTTGCTGGAGGCTTGCCACCATCACTGCGCGTAGACATGCTGGACATGCAGAGCTGCACCCCGCAACATGACGTCTATAAATATCGTGATTTTCCCATCACTCTAGAAAGGTTGCCGAGAATGGCAGCAATGCATTTGAAGAAGCAATCTACAAAAGAATAATCGCCAATCCACGATGGTTCGGGGTTGTTTAAACTTACCTGCGTGGATTCGCAGCTTCCGAAACCAGGTGGGATTGCAAACGACCCTCGTGCTGACGATTGACGCGTGCCCAAGACAAGCCTAAGGCGAGCTGGATACAGAGGCAGAATTCACATGGCCGCTCCTTCATAGGCATGCATAAGCATCTCCTATAAGCTCTAGACAAGAAACATATTCTGAGTTCGACCTGAGCTTCCAACCTCCAGGATGCCACTCTCTCTGGGCGCAAGAACGTTGCAGCCGAACCGTGCAAAGTCCGGCGGTTCTAGGTCGCGCGCCTTGAAATGCCATGGTGTTGAATCTCCACTTGCATAAACTTGGATCCGAGCTGGAGAATGGCTGTGGGCTCTTCAGCCCTGGCCTTCAGGCGCAGCGGTTCCGACGTGGGACTCCACTCGCTCCTTGGATAGAGATGTGCGCACTGAAGCAATAGCAGGCACAAGCTTTGCGAAATCGGAAAAAATGTAAACTGGCACAGACTCCAGTTGTCAACGGAGCCAGCTCGAACGCTCACAATATATTCTTCGCCATACTGCAAATAGTCTGACAAGAAGGCGCAGTACTGCTTCTGCACCTGGTCGTAACAGGCCAGGCGAATCTGTCGGAGTGGCATGCTATCGCACGCTGCTATCCTAACTAGCTTGTCTAAGCCTGCCCCTTCACCGATTCCTGCATGATCACAAAGAAGTAGGATGTAATGACCCTGTCGGCATCATCACAGCCTGGCCTCTTCTGCAGAAACACAGAAGAAAGGCTGGGCTTCTTTCCACACGGCTTGTTCGCCTAATCAGATTCGCAGATTCGGGCACGCTGGCTACACCGGGCTTGCCGTGCACGAACTATTTTACCTGATGATCTTGTACTGCACGCTTCCCAACGGACTAAGAGAGATGCGCTCGCTCCACATGTTGCACTGAGTCCAACCACAGAAAACAACGTTGCCTGCCGGAAGTCGCGATGTTCGCGCAATCCGTATCTGGAA
This sequence comes from Symbiodinium pilosum, assembly GCA_905231905.1. Classification (NCBI taxonomy): domain Eukaryota; class Dinophyceae; order Suessiales; family Symbiodiniaceae; genus Symbiodinium; species Symbiodinium pilosum. The sequence goes on along the minus strand of CAJNIZ010048170.1, from coordinate 30,957 downwards.
CCTGCAGATGACCTCGTGCATTGGAAGTACCAGTACCCTGAAATGTGGAAAGAAACCTGGTTGCGCTGCAATCTTTGATTGCTCGGATGTTTTCTGGACAAGGATGGGATGCTTCCAGGGTCCTCTACCAGCTCTTTGACGAGAATGGCCAAGCGGCACAATAGGGATCAACCTTCACGTCATCCTGCAGCTGCCACGTCGCGAGTAGCGTAATTCCGCCGATACGACGCTTGGCGGCCTTGTTTGACCACAGTAGCTCATCAGCCAAACATATCTCTCACGAGCCAAGATGAGCCGAAACGCAGGTTGACCTGCGCTAATGAGATCAAGGTCATCCTCTGTCCACTCCTGCCAGCGAGATCAACATGGATGTAACCCGACCCTTGTCGAGTGCTGTTCCAATGTGCCAATGCCAGGCTCTGAACCAAACTCCTAGTCATGCAGTTTTCAGCCGCGCAAATCAAACGCATCATTGGGTACGTAGAATGCACTTACGGTCCCCGAAACAGTATGTTCTTGTCATCCCGGAAACACGTGTCTGGCCTTATGCACCCAGCCAGGTGCTGCACGCATAGCTTCAGTGCTATCACTGGTCACCTAAGCTGTGCTAAAATTTCAAGGGTTCAGTGAAGCAAGTCGTGCGCGACCTGCAGAAAGGCCAAGAATATCGCGATCATACCATATGATACCTGCCGCCTGGTTTGAGCTTACATGCACTCATTTTTTAGTTGAGCGGCGGCCACTGTTGGGCGTTGAACCAGGTGCCCGAGCTCTGCGGATCGCTTTCGAGGCACTGCAGCTGAGCTGCCTAGGATTTCGCAGAAAATCTCAATGCAGCATCACGCTTTAAAATGTAAACTCCTAACTCGTGTTCTTTGCACTGTTTATGCATCCTGTCCTCAGTAGCTTCCGGCCCTGTCTGTGCTGTGTTTGCCTGGCTAAAGTTCCCCACTGCCGAAAGGCAGCACATCGTCGGCGGTCCCACTGGGGTTACCATCTTACTTGCCGCGCACAACTAAGAATGCATGGTAGGAATACATGACTCGGGGAGCACTTCGATCACAACGATGGGCTGAAGTCAAAAACAGAGTTTGAGCTGAGACATTGACGCTCGTTGAAGGAGCTGCCCTTGGCCGCCTCCACAAGCGCCATTGTTGGCAACGGATTTCAACTTTCAGCACTCAGGGCCCCAGCGGCTACAAACATTCCAGCAGCCATGACCTTCAGGCTTGTGAGTGTTCAAGTCCGTAACTTGACAATTGCCACAAGCAGGACGAACTGCTGCCAAGTAAGTAGGGCGACATGCTGAGGCACTGACCCAGGGTCCACGCCTCAAGAGGTAAGCTGCACCAAGAAGGGGAGACATGCAAGGGCGGGACAGGGGCACAGGGAGACAAGGGGGAGGGGCGAAGAAGAGGGGGAGCGACAAGCGGGAAATGAGGGAAGGGCGAGGCGAAATGAGGGGACATGGAAGGGGAAGGGGAGATTCGAGGGAGAGAGAAAGAAAGAGAGAGAGAGAGAGATGGAGAGCGGGAGCAAGAGAGAGAGACAGATAGAGAGACAGAAAGAGAGAAACAAAGAAAGACAGAAAGAAAGACAGAAAGAAAGACAGAAAGAAAGACAGCAAGGAAGAAAGAAAGAAAGAGGAAGAAAAATGATAAGAGGGCAGGCTCACAGCTGTCGATTTGGTAGGTTGGTCAAGGTTTAGACATGAAGGGTTCTGGCTTTTCCTTGATAGTCCTTGCACAACGTGCCGACCGATTCCTGTGTTCCTGCTGGCAGCAAAGAAGCTCCTCCGGAGGCTCGGGTCTGTGTACATGCTCGTCGCATATCTGCGACGAAGACCTGCAGAACCCAGATCGCCAGGTAAATGTCAGCGTTCAATCTTTCTGAAGCCGCAGCCTGGAATCGCCAAGGTTGCTTGCCTTAGTTTGATATCGGATTTGTTCAGGAATTCGCATGATGCAATGTAGAGTGCACCTGCAGTCTGCCCTTCTAGTGCTGCCCTTGTTGCACCGCGTTTCCTGCGATTCCGAGCTGATGAAGCGGCGTATGGATTCCCATACGGGCCATGTGAGTTCCTAAGGTGTCTTCTGATCCCACAATAACAGCTTCTCCCCAGCAGCTGCACATCATGCGCACATCTGTTACCCCTTATTCCACGCAGAAACCGCAATGCCTAGCAAGCCAACTGGGAACATCAGAAGCCAAACAAAGTAGCTGGCTACCGTGTCAAGGCGGTGCATCGCTGGAAGGGATTTGCTCGAATGTTGCTTGTGGATACAGATGTGAATAACGCCATGTGACTCCGGGCGCTGCCGCCGCGCCGACTGTGATCTGGTACCACGACTAGAACCCACCGACCTCAGCTGACTATCTCATGCCTAACTCTAATGGCATCTTCAATTACGGACAAGACCTGGGTCGTTTCCTGTGATGCCAGCCAAGGAGCGAAGAGTTCTGCATCACAGGTCTTCGGCCAGGGCGGCCTGCGGACCTCTCCGCGCTGGGAGGTCGGGGCGGCCCTGGTGGACCAGGCGGCCGAGGTGGCATCACCAGTGGCTCCAGCTTCTGGCTCCGCCACTGGGCGACCGGCCTCAGATGCCATGGCATGGCATATCATGGCATAGCCTCTGCCGAAAAGGTGCATCCGAGTCACACGACAGGGGGTGGCTCGATCAAATAGCGGCCAGGCGAGCGTGACCCGCGCGAACTCCCACGACCTTGGACCGTCTACCACACTCCTTGCAGAATCACATGCTCCACTGCTATAGGACTTGCCACGCAACAACCAGCTACCAGTGTTTTGACTGAAGCCTTTCACCCGGCCCTTGCACGAACAAAGCATCCAGACTCTCTCTCAATGCGGCTGATGCAGCAGACCGGTACCGTGAATGTGTTTTGTGCCAATGGATTTCAGAAGCATACAGCGGACTAATATATCAAGCAGGCGGATTCGGTAGCCAAAGTACAGTGACAAGCCCAGAAATGTCAAAGAGCAGCACAGGTTGGAGGGGTAGGGCAGAGCTCTGGAGCCATGTCAAGCTACTCCAACACGCTGCTAAGTCTATGGAAGCCTCCCCCTACAGGGTCTCATCTCCTGAATCAAAGGTTTTTACGAAAGCTCAGCGGCTCTTGGAGGGTGAGCTCTTTGAGCGCAAGCTTTTGGGCGAGCTGTCCGGACTGCTTGCAGAGTCAACATCACTGCCTTGGAGGTTTTGCTTCAAGAAAGATGGTACCACAGGCGTGGCGGTATTAGACATGAGGCACATCTCACACTGAAATCACAGCACAAGCCTTTGCCATCAAGTCACCACGAAATTGCGGCCTGTTCCGAGGCGAGCTCATGGCACGATGGCTAACAAGCTCTCCAGGTTGGGCTGAGGGGGGAGGAGCATGGTCTGCTTGTGCCTGTCAAAAATGTGCTTTGCACATTTGGGCATGAACTTTGTCCAATTCTCCTAATGCCGCTGGGCTGCAAGGTATCGGGCAAGCTGAGGCTCTCATGCAATGTTGAGGGGCGAAGCACTGCAATCCTTTAAACCACTCTTCAGCCCGGCAGATGTACAAAGCAACGGGAGAGGCTCTCTTGTCAACATGTCTAGGGTCACTGGCATCACTTGCAAGAGATTGCTTGGACGTGGTGGGCCCTTGCATCTTTTCCTTCGTGGCTGTGCTTAAAGTTTGTAAGGCTAGCTCAGCGTCGCAGAGGTTGAAACAAAGCTGAATGCTTTAGGGTTCACAGTGTAGGGCTTAAATGACCTGATCGGCAAAATGGATTCTGGTCCTCTCCTCTTCCTGAACCTGTCATGCTGGCATTCCGCATCTTTCCAATTCTGTAGCACGATTTGGCCTCTTGTGGTTTCTGGGACCTGCGTTAACATGTCCCTGAACCTGTTGCTTGCCTGAGATCTAGTCTAGAACCAGAATCACAGAAGCCATGGGAAACCGGGGCAAGCCACGGCTAGCAAATTCTAGACCCAAACCTACGGCACTCTGCAGCTGCAGCTGGCCGCGAAGCGAATTAAGGGTAGTCCAACTGCATTTACAAATACATACGCACAAAATCGAAATCATGCTTATTACTCACTGGATTCTGGTCATGTCATATCTCCGAATGAGAAAACAGTCCAGGACTGCAGCAACCCTACTCAACTCGTTTTCACCTTAGCTCCATGAAAGTTCCGCAGTCAGCTTGCGGCAGGAGATCTACAGCGACTTGGCATCCAATGCCACGCCCAAACGCAATGTAGCCGCAACAGACAGCGCACAGCAAGGAATCGTCTCACAATACAACTATCCCGCAAAGTTTGCGGAATTGTTCGTTGAAGATGCCCCTGACTTGCCCACCATCACTTGCAACACACGTTCGAATGCCAAATTTACTGAAACGCTTTGTGGGCAAGCTACTGCGTTGTAGCACTCTTCCACTAGCCGGCAAGGAGGTTCGGATTTCGTGATGAAAAGGAGCGATAAGCGGTTCATCATCCCATCCCTGTCGTACACTAGCTGCGAAAGCTTGCTGACTTGAGCGAGCACCAAACAAGTTGTCGGTCACAGTCGATCGTCTGAATATCCATGATGGCAGGGAAGGGCAGCTACTCTTCGGCGCACTGCCGCACTGACGGCAGAATACGGCTGTGCGTAGATTCGTTTGGAGATGGACCCCAAGAGCGGGACCAAATTGTCATCACCAGCTTTCGGAGCTTGAAGAGCCGAAGGTCCAGCGAGCCAGCAACGGACTGGTGGAAAAACAGCCAAGGTCTCAGGTACCCAGAGGAATCTCAGAGTTGTTGCGACTTTCCCCGCTTTCTGCGTTGAGCAGCTGAAGCCTTCGCAACATCTGACTTCTTGTTGTAACACAACTTGCTCATGTCTGCATATTCCCACCCTTCAGCAGTGAGATGCTAATCAGATCCACAGCTTGTTCAACATGATTGCTGAAGCTTGATCCTGATATTAAGGCTCACACTCCAGATTCCAAACAGCGGCTTGTAGTCGCAGATGCCTTGTAGCAAACAGCACAGCAGCAGTGAGCAATCTACACAGTTGCAGCGCAAGCAAAGCAGATTGGCCCCACTCAATGTTGGTGTTCGCTACTCATCCTAACGGCTCCTTATGACTCTGCTTATGCTTCGTGACAGATGCGACGGATGACCAATTGCAGGCTCACCACGACATCAGACGCTTACGATAGGCCGGCTGCTACATCTATCTACTGCAGGCCTACACTTGTAAGACATCTGCTCGTTCACTAGCACGAGGACCATGCCTCCTGACATTGCGATCTGAATTGACCAAGCCATCTAGCAAATATTGGCCACGTCACGCTTGGAAATTGAAAATCCTCAATCCCCAAAGAAGCCATGAGCCGAATGGTATCATGTCTCTGAGGCAAGCTCATCATGCCGGCACGAACCTTGAACAAATCAGGAGTCGCTTGGCCGATAAGGATACATGTGCGCAAAGCATGCCATGCTTCACAACAGACTGGCACAAAAAGCTCGTGCTGTCCACGCTGAGTTCTGGTGACACGATATGGGAAGCAAGACGAAAAAGTCACGCAGAATGCACCAGGCCCAGTGTGCTGACAGGACTAAACAACTGCAGGTGGAACCTCTGCTTCATGCTCAGCCAAAACTGTCATCCTGACCCACATACTTAGGTGCAGCTGTGGGACTGTCTGGCGCGCCATTCGACTTTGCAATCGAGATTCCAAGTCCTGACACACTCTATTGATGTCTACACTACAGCAAACTACAAGCCAACAGACTTGCAAATTCTGCGCAGCCAATCAATAAAAATATGGCAGCCTTCAGCATAGGTGTTTTCAGCATGCCTTCAGCTTGGCCGCCATTTCGTCCATGCCTGGAAGAGCCTGCGAATAGCAAGAATTCCCACAATCACGCTAATGGGAATGAGAACTGGTCACACGCACATTCTCAATGATGCATTTGCAGGGTGATGTCTACGCGCTCCCAAACTAAGCTGCAAAAGTCACGGCCTGCAAGTGCATCGACGCCTGCCTAAGTCTTGCCGACCGCTACCATGCCAAAGGAACAGCCCCAGAAGTCTGACTGCAGCTCGAGCTCTGCTGTTGTTGGTCTCTGTTTCATGGAATTTAGATCAGTTGGATACAGGGGTTAACGCTTTGCCAAGGTGGGCGTCGGTGGGCGCATGCCCTCCTATTGGAAAAGCACCTGGTGGTACTTCGTGATCCGACAGACTGACATGGCAGTTTGGATTTGCCAGAAAGATTGGAGGGAAGGTTTTCACCCGTCCGAGTCAGCAAGGTAGTGAATGCCTTACATCGCCGCTCTAAGGTGCTGTAAAAGACAGCAATAGGAACAGATGCATTTCAGCGGTCGGCTGTCTACGACCACAGACAAGTCTTCTCAAGTACATCAGGATTCGAGATGTTTCTCCTCTACCTGCACTCGGTGCATCTCCCCATGCTTGGTAGTCATGAAGCTTTAGTGAGGAAACGATATGCGATACATGATTCCTTCTACCAAACTGGGGTTCGGTATTGACCATTTGTCCATTCGGGACCGGTTGCAGTTGGGCTCGAAGCTGTCATCCTGTTCGAAGAAATCATGCACATCCGTGATACTCATCCCCCCACGTTCCAGGTGAGGCGCCTCCCCATGGCTGCGGTTCGGAGTCAGATTACGTGAGACTTTGTAAGAGTAGAGGACAGAAAAGTGAGCAGGACGTACGGTAAAAGAGTACCTTAAGGAACCCTGACTCTCCTCAGTCCCAGTCGATTGGCTCATCTACCCTCACCTGGGAAAGCTCGTTTTCCATCTGATTTCAGGCATAGCATTTGGCGCCAGTAGCGCAGATGCTGTTCGTGGATAAGCAATCAGAACGATCCCACCGCAGGAGGCTTACAACAAGTCTTCACACCAGCCCGAACAAAAAGTATCGTTGCTGTTGTAGGGTTATCCGCTCTCAGCAAAAATTGCAGTGGGTCACTTGGTGTAAACAGCTGGCACGTTCACGGGGCAGTAATCCTGGTGAGGGCTCCCTCTTTTGCTTTCGCTTTCGCTTGCGAGCATGGGCTCCGCCTTGCCCCCTCACCTGGGCATGACTGCCTGCACGGGTCTCTTTTTCTGGTCATTTGTGAAGGTGGGTTGGGTTAACCATGATTGATGAACAGTTGGGTGCCTACAGTAATACTGGCACACGAGACAAACAAAGAGTCCTCTCTTCTTCTTACTCTTCTTCCTCTACGGGCTGTACCTACTCCCGAGAGGGTAGGTTGGTCCTCGCTGCAGGTCCGAGCTGAAGAGCAAGTGCAATGGCTATCGTCTTTGGCCTTGGAGCTCCTTGCGATTAGGGGGCTCTCTAAGCATCGAGTTAGGACAATGGTGTACAGACAAGAACACGATTTACATAGACATAGACATGCTTTTTTGCTGTCTGTCAGCCTCGAAATTTCCAAGAAGCGGAAGATTGCTGGTGGAGTCGTTCAAGTACGTACGGTGAATCTTCCGTCGACGCCAAGCATGTTATTCCATGCATCCACAGCCGTGCGACAAGTGCGGCGAGAAGGGGAGAGAGAGAGAGAGAGGCATCAGAGGTTTCGAGCAGACAACAGAATGTGATACTGTAGTAATGTGAGAGTTCCTCTTTGCATGTTCTGGTGCTGGATTGCACTTTACAAGCCTGAGATTTCTCCGACCATTTTCCGTGGGGGGCGCAGGACGGAAGCAGTGGAAGGTGGTGGGGCAGAGGAAGGAGAAGACGGGATTGAAAGAGACCCTTGCCCTCATTTGACTGTCAGTCGCTGCTGCGCAACATGGGATCTGCATTGTGAATTCCCATCCCAAATGACAACTTCGGGCAGGAAATCATTCGTGAGGATCCAGGACTTCCAAACTTTAGCCAAGGATACTCTGGGAAGAGCGTTGCAGCGCCAACTGCCAGAGCCTTGCATGAATGCACGCTGGGCTTGCTGGTTTGAGATGACATGATATGACTGCGGGTGTCACTCATCTTTTCATGATCCATGCTGTGCTGAAGCAATTGTCATGCTCTGGGTGCTCGGCACGCAGGTTTGCCTGCCAGCTAGCTGCAGTTCCAGGCCCAGGGAAGAAGAAACATGGAAGTCAACAGATTGGACATGATTAGACCAGCTCTGGCCTGCATGCCCTTGGTTCGTTCGTCTGCTCCACCTTAGTTCAGACTGCCACCATGCAAATATTCTTATTCGCTGTTGCTGGCAGGTGCAAGGAGCATCCATCAAACACAAGTCCGTTTTGTCCACGCAACGCTTAAAACAAGAACTCAGTTCTGTTGCGGCTTGCCATGTGAAGCTCTCGCAGCAGTTTTTCAGAGCAAGAGCAAGCCTCCTGCAACTGGGCAAAACGTAGCTCTTCGCAGCAAGCGTGTGTGGTGCCGTTGGCATCTGGACAACTGGCTTGCTGGTTTTCAGAGAACGTGCCGCATCTACGGCTACGGTTGAAGTCGTCGAGTCTGAAGGACCTTTGGCAATTGTGTGTGTGGACATGTTCTTGCAGCAAGCGTTGGTAGAAAAGATAACCGCAACTGAGCCGCATTCTAGTCCAAGCTTGCAGATGGATCCCACGATGGCTAGGCAGTCCTACTGCTCCGCTGCCAGCTCCTTGATCTCGGACATCCACAATTCGCCAAGTTTCTTTGCCTGCAAACGTTCTACAATTCTTCGCCCTGCGATCGCTGATGATGCCACTGCATGCAAGTTTGCCTCGCGAATCAAGTCTGGATCTGCAACAAGCGTCGCGTAGAGGTTGCCGTTGTAGGAAACGACCTCAAAAATGTGAACTCGGAGAGTTTAATCCCTTCGTCGATTTGAAGCCGGCCTACGATTTCTGGGTTGTTATCGGCATGCACTGAACATGATGTGGAATACCCCTTTGCATTGTTGGGCTAGACCAGCAATCCAGGGCAGTAGACTTTGTTTGAATCAAGCGACGGACACCTGGGACATGACGTTGGCGATGACCTGTCGGGAAACCCTGTTAGCACTAGCTGGCATGCCTCGGGGACAACATGCATCAAGCAAAGGCCCGCACGACGGATATGCCTCGCAACACTTCGCCACTTTCCTGCGGGCCAGCATGTTCAAGCACCAAATAGAACCAGAACATGCTCCAGATCAAAAGCAAGCTAGCCCTGATCTTTGCACAAGCTTCTTCCTTTGAGGTGCCGGACGTTGGTTTTTCAAGAACCATTCCCTTGCAAGGGATGCTTGTGTTGGATGCTGATGATGCTGGCCCTGAGCATCTCATTGCTTTTTGCACCCTTGCACCGCCCCAGTACATTCAAGACCCTTTCATAGGCCATGAGCCAAACTTGTGAGGAGAATCCCCTCTGCGTGATTTCTGTCTCTCTCCTTTCTCTCCAGGCTTCCTTCCCTCCCTCTATTCTTGCTGCGGGAATGACATTGGGCGTCCTCCGGGAATGTCAGTGGGACAGACGTGCAAGGAACGTTTGTGACCTGTTGCACGTAGAGCCAGACTTCACGGATTCAGGACTGGAAACAATCGACTGGGTGCAGCTGCGTCACGAGCACCGTGTGCTTTGACCAAGTCTCTCCCGCTGCCTTGTTCCTCGCATCCGAGTGTTCGTGCTGGAAACCGTTGGAAACATCAGAGAATGTGTGGCAAGGAAATCTGGCTCGGCCAAAACTCAGAAAGGCCCTGGGCGCAATGTTTGCCACGAAGTCTGAAAACAGCTTCACACCCGACATGTACGCAGCGGACTTCAGGCCGTTGAGGCCTTCCTGGGGCAGAAGACTCTGTCCATCGGCAAATGCTTATGGCATGAAAACATAATATGCCACTGACCACGGTCGCCTGCCGTGATAAGACCTTGATAAAGCCAAGCGACTACGGTTTTGCGCACACGAGCAGCTTGGGAGGGCTCTGACAAGGGCAACTCCACGCTGGTGAAAAGCATCTTATTGCCTCAGCCACAATTCCTGCTTGAGACGGACAGCTGGACTGAAAGCCACGGCCAACGTGTAGTAATTCAACGACACCGCGGAGCAGCACTTTTTGCCAGCCGGGTGCGCAAGGCTATGCTGGGCTCGGAAGCACCTCAAATTGTCAAATGAAGTGGTTCAAACAAGGATGATCCCAAAACCACTGGTATCACAACACAAAGTTGGCAAGTCGCTGCACTCCCGGGGTAGCGCAATCATTACCATCGATTTAAACTCTACCTGGTCTCCTCTTTGCAGCCTTTCCTCGTTGCAGACTTCCAAGCAGTATTTCCGAAATGCTCCGGTTACGGCAGCCATGACGATGTCATTCAAGGTGCAGTTGTGATTCTCCCTGGCTTTCTTGATCAGTGACAAGGGCACCACCGGGAACCTGGTAAGTTGCCGCTTCCCTGAGAATGGAAGCAGAGGGTTTCTCTTTTGGAGCTGCTCATTGATGCCTAGCTCCGTGTCGTGACCTGTGACCATCATGACGAAGAAGCCGCGAAAGAAGTAGCGGATGTTTTTGAAGGCGGTGGACAGGCAGCCGCCGAGGTTGCAGCGGGTTCTGCGCGTCTCGCCACCCGTCTGCCCACGCTTCCGTGCAAACGGCGGAAGGATAGCGTTGGGCAAGGGCACTGTTGAAAGCGGGTTCCCGCCTTCCACACCCAGCATCGGTGACATTGCAAACAACATTCCCAAACCGTCTCCAAGGGCATGATGGGCGTGTATGACAATGGCTGATGGCTGACCAGGAGGAGTGGTCACACGGATTATCCTTAGCTGCTTGGAAAAAGCTGGACTTGCTTGGACCTTGGCTGCTATCCAGCCTGGCTGTGACTTGCCGGCAGATCTGTGAGGCAGTCACGAACTCATGAAAAACAATATGTGCTGTACGTGGTCATGGACTTAAAAGGAATGCTGCAACTCTGCTGAGCAACCTCCACCTGGGATGGTCAGCCGGAAGTGCCTGCAGCTGGGTCCGCATGGCAAACTCCTCGACCGCGGACTCGGTCTCACAGTGTTCTTCAACAAAGTGAAAGCCTCTGTCCATCTGCTCATGCCTTCTGACCCACCTAAGATACGGTGCAAACGGGCGTATACTGCTCGACAATCGAACAAGTCCGCGACACAGCACGGCCATGCATGCCGCAACATCTCACTTGCATCCCAGGTGCTGCCTGCCATCAATGCAGGAGTTGAAGCGATGGCACGGCCACAAATGCTTCTCAAAGGCATCTGCGATGGCCGTAAGATCTGGAGCTTTCTCAAACCATAAGATTGTTGTGAGGTAGGGCTCGAACATGTTCATCCTGCAGTCAGCCACTTTAAATTGCAAGCTGCATCCACATGCATGTGAGAAAAAGCTTGAGCAATGCTGACAGGCGTCGAAGCCGGCCATGGGCTGTTGGCCATGCTGGCCTGAAAGAACATTCCTGGAAAGTCTGAGTGACAGCCATGGTACCGATTTGTCAAGCCACCCCCACGCCCGACATGCTCCGTCTCAGCTCCGAAGCCATGGCTTCACTGCGGACACCCTCTGAGCCAAAGCCGCTGTGGCCTGCCACAGTCGCTGAAGATTGATGAAGACCGCTAAATGTAGACAGGTCTTGCCCAAGGAGTTCTAAGTAAAATAGCACCGCTTGGATGGAACCTTCTCGCCAATCCTCTGTCACCCGCTAACATCCAAACTTTCAAGTCGGCTACTGCTCCTCAGCCTGTTGCAACTCCAGTGCTTGTACCGTTTTTCTGCATGTCGCGCGTACACACTGTTCTCATCATCCAGAAAGATGTGTACTGTACTTCCGCACATCACTCCTAACTCCTGATTCACCTAGCCCAGAAATCATCTGGCAGCATCGCCCACTGCACGCAAGAGCTTGCGCTTGACAGACTTCTGCCAGCATTCAAATACCTGCGCAGCTGGGTGCACCGCGCAAGCGGGCATGTGCAGCGACAGAGTCCTGTCCGTAAAGTTGACAACTGTTGACAATTGACGTGGCAGGAAGATCATGCTGCTGCACTGACGTGCCTGAAGAAGTGACGTGATGCTCTTGCATAACCTTGAGGCATCCAAGCATACTACCATAAAGCCTCTCAAGTGGCCTGCACAAAAGCTGCCCTCATGATCGTACGATTCTGATGTCGCCATGAAGCTATTAGTGTCAAGCAGGCGAGTACTAGTTGCTGGGTGTCCAACGCTTTCCGGGCAGCATTGCTGCGGTGCGCACGGGCCACAGCATCGCGGCTGGCCTCAAGCACGAGCATTGGCAATTGAATGCCCTCATCTGAGATGACTGATGCTCTCTGCATGGTCCATCAATCAGAGAATTGGCGCTGTCCTCTTCACAGCTGGGTTCCCTGCAGCCATGAAGTCATTGCCTTCGGCGACAGAATCCTGCAAGACAAATCGAGTGACCCCTCCAGGGTTAGCGTACTTTGTGACGCTGAAAGCTGGCATCAACTGCCTGCAGATGCTGATGCTTATCAGAAGCGACCTCCAATAGCTTCACAGCGGCAGGGCTTGGCGGAAGCCTCGCCACATCATCATGCCCAAAGCCACGCACCAGCACTGCTGACAGCGCGCGTGCCGTTCACAGGACTGCAACAGGTGCACGAGGTACAAGTATTAAAATCGGTCAGGGTCAAGTCACCTCTGCAAAGCCCGCAGGGCCGCTTGTTGTTTCAGCAAAACTTGCGTTGCGGAGCGGATGCCCCATTCCTGCTTTGGCTGGCGCAAGAAAGAAGTGAAGCGCAACTACGCACTGTCCTCCTGCAGGATCTGGCCCTTGAGAAAGAGAAGCCGCTGCTTCCACCAGCGTTCTAGCCAGCATCCCTGTGGTCTTGCATTCGCTGGAAACATCATTACATGTGGCGGTATGCCATCTACTGCGTGCCAATACCAGGGCACGCAAAGAGCATTTCTTTAGAACCCAAAAACAGTGGGCCTGAATCTTGTCAGCCGCATCTCGCAGCCAAGCTTCCCACTGCTCTTCCGAAGCACCAGCCTCTTGGACTCTCTAATGATCACCGATGTAGCAGTGCTTGAAACGAATGCCTCGACTCGCCGTCGCAGCTCCGTATTCTCCTGCAGCTGCGCAGCGCACGAAGCACGAAGGGAGCAAGCTGCCAACACTGTTCCCCATCCAATGATCAGACTGCATCGTGCGTGCTATCTGGTAGCTTTATCACCTGTCCTCCTGTAGCCGCGTAAGCTCCGCAATCCGAATCTTTGGCTTCATTGCCGCCTGCCCACAGTAAACCCTGCCAGCAAATGAGGCAGGCAATGTGACGCGAAAAAGTCAAAGCAGGCGGGCCTGAAGCGAATTTGGCAGACTCTCAGGGAACGTGCATCAGTGCGCGGACGCCAGCAGAACATTCTCAGCTCAGCTTTGTGTCGCTGGATTGGTGTAACAAATGACGATCGTAGGCTCGATTGAAATTGTTCCCTATTGATGTATCCGCTAGGCTCGCAAACACTGACGACTGACTGGAGAACTGCACTTGCCCCACTGCGAGACACGGTGCACAAACTTCCGAGTATCTGCCGGGGACGGGGGCTTGGAGCGTCTAGATCTAAGGACCCCATACCACAGACTAGTTCCTCAACTTTTTAACCTCCCTGGTTGCTCATCACTTGAAGATTTGGCCTGGGGATCTGGCTTGACCCGCCCCCACCCAGCCCCAATTACCCCCTCGACACCTCACCAGCCATGGAATTATTTGGCCGGGCTTCTGGCCGTGTGGGCCTAACAGAGTAAGGTTGGAGAACTCAAGCTTACAATGGGCCGCTGGGCCTCAACACAAAGCAGCAGCAGCAGCAAGGATAGAGACGTGAGTCGCTTTAAGGTTAGCTGTTCTTTGCCGCCCATCCGCTCTGCACACTGGTCTTGAGCCGCGATGAGTCACAGCTGTTCATGTTACCATTTGCCACACTCCGGCAACGATGCTTTCACACACATGTGTCCACAGAGTGATTAGGAAATACCCTCTTGTTGCTTTTTTCCTCTCTTCTCAGTCCACTTTCTCAATCACGGCTAGGATCACGCCGTCGTCCTCCTTCAGTTTGATCGACCTGCTTACAGGTTTCGAGACATGTGTAACGCAACGGTCAACTTGCTTGGAACGGAATGCATTAAAAGGTGTGCATTCTCAAAACTGATCTAGATTTTGGATCGGTTGGAGGACGCTGTCTGAATGATTCCGCATATGTTCTAGATCTACGCTTCCGTCTTCGTAGAAAACTAAGGGCTGCAGGCGCATGGCTCCGATGTGCAAGGCTGACTCCGTGTCGTGTGTGGAGATGAACTTACTCACATTTGCTGCACATCAATACTTGACACATCGGTGGCAGAACGGAACTGCACCCAAACCCTGCACCGATTCATAAGACATGGAACCTCGCCGAAAGCTGCGGAGCCTCTTTTGCAAACGGGCAGACTGCAACAGACTGGCTCATCCAGGATCTGGCGGCAAAGATTTTTTCTCTTGTCCGACCTTCTTCTGATCAAGCGGCACCACTGAGGGGGAATCTCCCAGATCTTCGTTGTTCAAGTCTGCATTTACCAAGCTCGACCGCCAGTGCCATCGGAAGACGATGCTCGTGACAATCCTGTCTCAAGTGTAGGCAAAAGCCGCAACCCACGGCATCGTGCCCGAGGTCTGAAGCCGAGCTTCCATCGGTGAGGCCGACGAAAGACGAGGTTAACAGCGGCCAGGGAGGCGGCTGGATTTCGGAGCTCAACTTGAAGGCATCTGCAGGCCGTATACGCCCATCCAATGCCCGTCCAGCGCCCCACGAAGTCCAACACAGAGCAGCTGGTGTCGGACCTCAACGTTCCTCGCACGCAGCCCGCGCAATTGCAGGGAGCTCCGGCTCAAAAACCTCCGCAGCCTCCTGGAACCGATCCCAGCGGCGGAGCGGCGCCGCGCAAGTTCTCCTGGCCCGGCAGCACCGTCGAAAAAGCAGGAGCCTCCCTCCTTTCTCGCAAATCGTGCTTTTGGGGACATATTTATCACAGAACTCCACAGGCACAGGCAACCTGATCCAGGTGCTTCCAAGTGTAAAGCCGTCCATCGCTGTCCATGGACAGACACGAAAAAGCGTGCAGACTAACGACTTCGATGTGCATGGCAACCAATACGAAGCGATCGCCAGACGTGCTGTCAAGATGCCGCGCGTCTCGTTTTGCCCTGTCTCCCTGGATCTTTGATAACTACCCTGGCCTGCCTATCAAATGGACCACGCCGGGTGTGAAAAGGAACTCGAATCCTGCGCATCGATGCTCGGCACATCCAGGATCTTGCCATACAGGAACAAAATCTCCCAGCTCTGCTTTTCAAGAAGTTCAGGTTCCCCCAGCTCCACCACGCCTGGAGGAGCGAAAATGGCCATCTGCCGAGGCCCGAAGCCAAACTTAATTCCAGCTGCGCAGCGAACCGACTCGGCAGACGAGGGCGTGCTGCCCAGCGGCACCGAAACAAACTCGGAAACGGATGGACTTCAAATCGGAGCTCAACCTGAAGTAAACCCATCCAGCGGCTCCCCACAGTGTCCCACAGGACTTCACCGGCCGCCAAGCCGTGAACTGCCTGTCGAGAGACCTGGCTGCATCCTCACTGCCCGATCCCACCCCTCTAGAAGCGACTGGCCTTGCGGCGGATCCGCCGGATGGGCTTGTTCATCTGACGATTTTGAGCGCCTTTGGATCGTGACTGTACGCGAATTCTGGAGTCCAGCCGTATTGGGGAATCTTGTCCGTCCCAAAGCCTTCACGGCGATAGAATGTGCGAGCTGCGCTGTTCCTGGCCATGCATCCCACCTCTAACACGCAATGGGGGCTGTGGTCCCTGGCCCAAGTCTCAACAGCTTTGAGCACAAAGTGGCCCAACCCGCACCCTTGCCAGGCTTTGGAAATCACAAGGTGCTCCAAGGAGGCGGTGCCTTTTTGCGCAATCAATGTGTGCCAAGCCACAAACACTGCCAGAGACGCGCTCTTCCACTACTAATATCGTGTGGGTTGGGCCACCCATCCCACCGAGGCGCTCACCCTTGACCCACCTATTCAAAGTCACGTCCATCAAGCCTTTCACTGGGATGCCCAAGTTCATGGCAAAATCATCCTCGTCTGTCATATCTATGCACATAAGTTCCATTCCTTGAGAGCAGGAAAATCAGCCTCAACAAAACGCCGAACGTGGTAGTCAACACAACCCTCAACGGTTTTCGTCCTCAACCGCTTGCGTGGCTCAGCCGTGTCCGCCCTGGGTCTCTTGCCATACAGCCGGCTGGCTTTGTATTCTGGCTCCTGGAATCCAATGGCAAACTCCCAGATATGCTGAATGATGCCGTTGATGTCCATCAGTTCTGGCCACACGGCAGGGGCACTATACCTGCATCACCAACTGCCAGAGCCAGATCTGCTTTGCTGGTCGCACATAATCGTTCCCTATGGTGTGGGTGTAACTTGGGCATGAACTATGACACGAAGGCTCATTGTAAGAAGGTGCGCGAAGGCTCAACAAAACATGATGCACGCACCAAAATGTCTTTCCACCGACCATCGCGACCTTACCCGTTGCATCCTCAACCCGAACATTCCCAAGCCCTTGGCCCCCAAAGCCGACAACGGTAATTCTACACTCCAAGACCGACCACCCAGAAGCCGAAACCTAAACATCAAACCCCAACCCTACATCTGAGATGCGCCGGGCCATAAACTGGCCATACACTTCAACCGCATCAAAGAAATCCCGTTTGTCATAAACTCGTCCCTCTGCGAGCCTTGCCTGTGAGTATGCCGCCGGACCGTAGCAAGGGCTTACAGCGCTGGCCTTGTCTCTCCATCGATCGAAATGACCGGCTTACTCTCGTTGGGGTCCAGCTTGTCACAGCCCTGGCAGATCGTTTTCTGCGGAAGACCATATCTCATTACCCCAGCGTGCCTTGGCGAAAGTGGCAAGAAATTCCTTCCGCGGTGGCCTCAAAGTAAGTAGTACACTCATGCCCATGATGATTTTTGCATGCCACGCTGCAGTTGAGGGGATGGGCTAGGTTAGCATGAAGTGGCCATAAAACCGGAACCCATAGCCCGTAATATCTGTTCTTCCATGTGGCAAACATGGAACAGGGAAAACTCAACTCCCTGCATGATAACTTCGAGGCATCGACATGTACTCGGCATTGCCAGCGGTTTGAAGGACGAATCCCGTGTCGCTTGCAAGGCCTCACATGCGCAGGATTCAAATCTGGAGAACTCATCTAAAACAAACGTGCATCGAAGACTGAGCCCTCTGCAAACGGCGCTCATCACACTGTCCTTCTCGACAAGCTTCTCCATAACCTGGTCTCAAGCTTGAGCCCCCACACCCAGCCGTGACGCAACGGCAGAGCGCTCTGAGGAGCTCGTGCAGCCAAGCCACTGGTTTCAGCGACATCTGCATGCTCCTTGTGGCTGCAGAAGTAAATACGACGTCGTCACTGCGTGGAAGATGCTACAAGCCTAGGTCACTCTTCACTCCATGCATCAGAGCCATTGCTGCGGGCCATCACGAGAGTTAGTTGTTTCATTGGTCGAAGAAGGCTCCTTTCTGGCCTGCTGCAGCTGGCTAGCTCACAGATATATATGGCAAGCAACCGTCAAAAAGGCGTCACCAAGCGAGCTTCACTGCTGTTTTGTGCTGCCCGGTCCCAATCTTCAGTCTTTCCAAACAACGTTTAACTTTGTACACACTAGATGGGGCCTGCTTCGCCCGCTTCAGTTTATGGTAGACTGACCAACCACCACTCTGCCAGCTGGCTGGTCTTGACAAACCTAGGCATGCCTTGTAATTTGGTCTGCAAAGCCACGGTCAGCATAAAGTTCAAGATTGAGGACACTAGATCCATGCACACAACGCCCAATTCATGACAATGCAAACCCAGCGGGCCACAACAGTTGGAGCCGCGCAACAAGTTTTGTAAGAGAGGAAAGCACTACGTAACCCGAAGGCTCAGTTCACTGCCTGGCAGTAACAAATCAGCGAAGCATCTCCCCTTTGGAAGTCTGTCAAATCGTCTGGAACAGTGCTGGAAGGAGGCTGCAAGCAGGAAAAAAAGAATGCTTTGATAGCGCCGCCCACCTTTGCAGCTGCATCCCTGGGAGTCAAGCGCTCGGGCCTTGGCAGATCCGGTTGCAAAACCATGGATTACAAGCAGCACTCGTAAAGTCTTCAATCGCATGCGAGGAGAGATTTTCCACAGACCCTGGCTTTTCCTTGCTCCCTCCGCCATGTGGCAAGCCTAGGCAAAGAAATTTGTCAAAGGAGTTCTTGAAGGGACCAGGTCCCAAGCCAGGGGTCGTCACAGACAGGCAGGGAGCTTTCCCGGCCACCTCGGCAGATTTCAACAGCAAAGGAGCCAGAGATAGCCCCTCCGTAACCTCGGCACCCCACCGCCAGTCCCAGAGGCGCAGAGGCACAGCGCTGGACCGCGACGGGCCTCGGGGTGTTTGAGTCTCATAGCTGAGCTTCGCATCCCAAACCTTTGGAAAAGCCACGCAGGCCTGGATGCAAGCGCCGTCGCAATCCTTCCCTTGTCATCGAAAATCACACCTGGAAGTGTACGCTGTTTCAAACCAAGGATTGATCGATTGATTGATCGCCTGTGGGGTCCAGCCCCTGCATTTGCAAGGCAAATAGCTGCACTTTGCAAATCAGAAGAAAGCGGAGCATGCACATGAAGACAACGGCTGCGCGCCATCAGCATTATTCAACCGAGGAAAACGTCCCTTGTCCTTGTCTTCCGGGTGGAAACGGATAGCAAGCCGAAGACCGAGGGCTGTGCCATTCTGAACATTGTGAAGCAAAGTGGGGCCTGACGGCGGTCTGGACGTGAACGAATCGACCTTTGCAGTTGGCACATGCAAAAACAGAACATGCGGAGCATGAGGAGATGTGGTGTCTTTGTCCCCTTTCCTTAGCTGGTGTAGCCTATCCAGCCATATCCCAATCCACCAATCCATGTCGACTTCATCGCTATGTTGAGTTCGAGCTCATGGCTGTTGCGCCTCTCACTGATAGACATTGCTAGACCATCCTGTATAGGTTAGTGAGAGAGCAGCAAGAGCAGCAAGAATGATGTTGCACTCGCTGCTGGTGGGTCTCTGGGGCAAGGCGGCATGGGTTTCTTGGCCATTCGTCCCGGCTCTTGTTCCGATTCTCCGGCTGTTTGCCATCTTCAAAAACCGAAGATCTGTTGAATACTTTTTGAAATTCTACTGGTTCTGCATGTCAGCCGATGCTTGTTGATAGGGGTCGCCTTGCCTGGGATCGCCTTTGGGGGATCAATGTCCACTACATCCGTCAGCAGCGCCACCTGCGCCGGCATTTAGACAGGGAACGTGATCCACTGGCAGCACAAGTGTAACAACACCTCATAGTGTGAGCATGTACCCAATACTTGCACATAGATAGCTCGCTCCAGCTCAGAAGTTACATCCGGGTAAGCCAGTAGCCCCGAAAGCACAAAGTCCCTGACCCGCTCGTCCAACTGCTTCAGTGCTTCACCAATCTGCGCCTGTGAGGGGATGCAACCGATGTATGCAAATTGTGCACTCTCCAGCTGAAGGACTGGACTACAACTTCTTTGTACGGGTAACAAATGATGCGAAAGAAGATGCCTCAGGGAACTGTAGCTACCGACATGTCCCACTGCAGAAAGGCTTGCTAAGAAGCAGATGTCCAAGATAGTCCAAGCAAGCCAAGGGCGACGGCAACCTACCTTCGACACAAAACTCTTCAGAATGGCCTCGCAGGCGAGGCGGTCAGCGCGCTCCAGGTTGATTTTCTCCAAGAGCGTCTGACAAGGCCAGACATACCGCTTGATGGCTTGTAATCACCATCCAGACAAGAAAGCCTCAGCAATCGGTGTGAATGAGTCTTCCAACGTATGTTGCATGCTGTCCTGGCTGTTCTCTGTCATGCGCTTCACCATCTGCGGCACCTGAGGGTAGAAGCTCCAACATTGTAAACTGTTCCAAGCGCCAATGATGCATCGTGGATGGTAAGCTGGTTCTCATCGGGCCAGGCAAGGCTGATGAAATCCTTGACTAAGCGGAACTAGTACTCGCTTTACATCAGCCCCTGACTAGACCAGCCCGCCACAGGGCTTGACGAGGCTAAAGAGGGCTTCAATGCGGTGTTTCTTCAGGTAAATGCAGCCCGAACCTAGTCGCAAACAGCTCAAACACGGAAACTTGAACCTGTGAAGCCCCTTATTACAGAAACCAAGTTAAGAAGTTGAGATTCAATGATATTGCACTTCATGCATGATGCTAGCCACTGGCCGAGCTCCTGGCATCGTCCACAAGAAGGCGAAGAAAAGGCAGCAGATCTTCACTGAATTCCTCTGCAAGTCCATCCTCCGCAGTCGTGACTGACACACAAAGAAGGCTGTGCTCGTCCATGCTAGATGTGTGACAGAAGGGAAGATCTACATGTTGAGACATGACGGACGCTCTGTTCTGCTCGCAAAGTACACTGTGGGCAGCAGCAATCACCATCTGGCCTGTCCCTTCTTTGCAGCTGCATCCTCACCAACACAGCGATCCTGCTGGCGAGCGCAGGAACTCGCACTGCACGACAAGGCTGACATGGTGCGAAACCGCTCAAGTTTTTGTGCCCCTGTAGGTTCGTTTGTGTTAGTTTTGCGCTGATCTACCACCACGCGAAGGAAACTTCTGCTGATAGTGTTTGAACCTGGCACTAAGTATCTGACCTGGCAAGAATGCCACTGCCAAAAGCAACAGACGTCCTTTGGACCGCGCTTTGATTGGGAAATTAGAAACATCCCACAATCAGTTTCTTCAGCGCTGATGGTCGAATCTGCTGCCACAACCAACCTGCATCTCATGCAAGAGTGCCAGCATCGGGAGGTGCTTCACGAAGCCGAAGCTGTCTCTACCGTCTCTCTTTCAGCAAGAGCTTGCAGCTGCCAGGGGCTAAGAGCGCGAGGTGACGAAGTGAGACTGCTTTCAGAGGTGGCTGTCACAACTTGCTGCACTTATTGACATCCCGCAACAAGTGGCAGTGACTGTTGCAGCCGCAGCAGGTCAAACAGCAGCTGCTCCGTGGCTCCGGTGTCAGAAGTTGTCCCAAACGGCAAACAAGCACAGTAACAGCTTCCCCCACTCGTCATCTTGTAACAGCCACTGAAAAACACGGTGTTTGCCCTGGTTGCTAGCTGGTCGCCTCACAACGACCCTTGTATTCTCACACCTCATGCACAATAATTCCTGCATAGCCGGTCACAAGCTTGTCTCGCAAGGATGTGTACCTTAGAAATGCAGAGATTCAGTATGACTGCTTGCCGCCAGCTACTTAAGGAAGCTTCGCATAGCTTGATTTGAACACAGGTACGGGAGCTCCAGTGACACGTCCAGCTTGGCCAACAAATGTCGAGCTGCGGGGTCAGCCCCAAAAATGGACCTCACAGCGACTCTTGCAAGCTGCAGTAAGTGACAAGCACGTCTGGAAAGCTCGACTTGGCAGCAGCATACCGCACCTACTTGTTGCACGTCGCAGCGGAAGCCCACAGTCAGCTTCGCGAGGAGATGCCAACAAGCCAAGCGCCTGGACAGGTCAAGTTTCCCCATGTTCTTCTTAATATTCTTCTAGGTCTTAATTCTCTTGACCTGCTTCTTTGGCACAAGCATGTTGAATTAAAAGCTCTGAGTTCCGTTGGTATCCTTCTGGTCTTTGATTGCTCTGCTAAGCCAAACCAACCTGTCTTGCTCGTCGCAACATTGTCCACTCTCAATGTCCATCCTTGTAACCCACTTGATTGCCGAGTGTTAACTTCCCGCCTCAAGCACAAGATTGGCCAATGTAGGACCAAGCCCGAACGGGTGCGACAATGCCTCGTCCAGGAGCCGATCTGGCATGACGTCATGGTACCCCGAGTCTCGGGGGCTTCGAAGCTGCTCCAACACCAACGCCACAGCTGCCCCCTGCGGACTCCCCAGCGAAGTGCGACGGAGCAGTGCAAACACAAGTCCCCAGTCAGCCCAACTTTGCCCCTTGAAGACGTTCAGGGACAGGTTTGCTGAATACGCTGCAAGCGCTAGCAAGTTGGGCTGCATGCTGCCCGCGAGGAGTTTCAGTTCAGCTGCTCGTGGTTCATGTAGAACGCACCTCACGTCATGAGTATTCATCATCCAGCCTAGCATAGCAGTACAAACCGTCAAAACCATCAGACCTTTCGTTGTTATGCGTTGTATGAGCAGTCCTTTACGGCATCTAGATTCGGTCTGATGCACGGCTCAGCCTGCCAAAGTCTAGAGTTAGAACAACTTGCTTACCACCTTGGTTTCGGGTGGTGACCAGTTAATCGCGAATTGGCTTTCCCTACGTCCGTGCATACTGGTCTGTTTCATTTGCACTGGAGGACCCGTAGCTTGACACCGGTGAGAGTAACAGCTATCCGGTTTTCCTCACCAGCCTGAAAGGAGCTGCTATCTCTTCTGCCTTCTGCTGCGGACCGCCTCCTACGTGCCAGTGGTGCGAAAAATGGACACTACTGCCTCAGCTCTCCAGATCAAGCGGCTGGAAACCTGGCAAAAAGTCCAACAACCTACTCCCGAAGTCTCCCTATGGCACGACGGTTCTTGCATGGCCAATACTGTACCCTTCGGTTTGGCATCCATTGTCCGGGTAAACTACGCAGAGCCTCGAAGCTTCCATGATGAATCAAGCAAGCTGACTTCCGTCCCCGGAGCCTCAGATTCTCGCGCTGAATTGCCGGGAGCAGCTCCTGAAGTCTTCCAAAACTGCCAGACCAGGCAAGCGAGTCCAGGAGAGCCACGCACGAGAGAGCGTCCATCCTTACTCTGCTACCACGGGAATCCAGGAAGATCTGTACAGCCGCAGCCCAGCTGAGGGATGACTGACAGGCATGAAGGGCAGCATTGAAAGTCAATGTCTGCGGCTGCACCTGTTTTGCCTTCATCTGCGCAAGCAATCCCACCATGCATGTAGAGCCCATGGCCCGTCCCGCTGTCACCAATGCAGTATAGCTGACAACATCGAGGGCAACCTGTGCTCTTTGCATCTCGCTTGCAAGAGCCACAGAGTGCTCCCAACAACTCGTCACGCCGCCTGAGCTAAAAATGCCTAATTGTATCTAACTGCTAACTGTCTAAGCAGAAAGCTGCTGCAGAGCCAAGTGTTTCTACACTGCATCCAAGAAACAGGCGCTTAGTATGGCATTGTAAGTCACAGCGGATGGCTGAAGATGTCCACGCTTCATGTCAGCAAACAAACACAACGCCATCTCCCAAAGATGCACCTGACGCAGAATGAACTGAGAAACGGGCCGAGAAACATGGACGAACCGCAGGAGAGAGCACGCAAATTTTGCGGAGCTCTCTGTGAGTCACGGCCTTCTCGCATGCGGACACCACGGCATTGTGCGCCGGCAGGTGCGAGTGATTGAAGCCCAGCCCAGCTATCAAGTCCGTGCGCAAGGCCAGCGCGGCCCTGCATTCGTATGTCTCGTTATAGAAGGATGTAGCAGGTACCAGTGGCTACACAGATCATCTGCACAAATGAAGGTTTCACAAGTGTTTCTCTGGTCTGTCTACAGTGGCCTAGGCAGGTATCTTACGGAACATGAGTGTCATCTATCATAGTATGTATCAGGGACCATGCATGGGCCATGACCTCGACCGAAACACACAACCTTACATGCACGTTGGGCACCAGGTTCCTGCCGAATCCCAGCGTGCATCAAACAACAGCAGAACATGCAAAAGTGTGGAGAGTGTCGGCATTGAGAGGATGCTAGGGCTGCGCCCCACTTGCCCTGCCCCCCCGGCCACACTTGCTCAACTCGCCTCGCCCCGCTTGCAAGTGAGAAAGTGGGGGGCGTGACGTCAGTGGCCCAGGGGGCGAGTCGGGCAAAAGGGCTGCCGGTATCCCCGCTGCGGTCACAATCAAAGTGTCGGCTTCCAGCTGCCGAATCCATAAAGAAGTACACAGCAAGCATCTGAGACTAGACCGACATCATCAAACGCCATCAACCTCTACCAACGCTCAGAATCTCTAAGCCTCTCCGTGAGTCGTGTGTTCAAAAGGAGAAGTTGCC
Source organism: Symbiodinium pilosum (assembly GCA_905231905.1). Lineage (NCBI taxonomy): Eukaryota > Dinophyceae > Suessiales > Symbiodiniaceae > Symbiodinium > Symbiodinium pilosum. The sequence continues at coordinate 6,868 of CAJNIZ010048170.1, read as the reverse complement.
CTAGTTTCTAGCCTGAGCCTAGCAGGACCTCTCTGGCCGTTCAAGCATCATCCCAAGCTTTACCATGGCCTCCACTGGAAGATCTTCGTGCAGGCAGCAATAGCTGCTCCGTACACGATAGGCGAAGGGAATGGCAATCGCGCCGCAAAGCAGGAAGCCTCCTCCCACCTGTCAGCTAAGGCCACGCGAAATGATACAGCTTCATGCCAAAAGCAAAGAGCCTGCCTAGCCGCTTTGGAAAGGGCGCTGACTGCAGTGCTGTCCTGAGTGTAGCATAACACCCACAGCCCTCTGCTCAACACTGGCTGACGTTGGCTTACAGCAGTCTCCTATGTTGTAGCTCTTTCAAAACTCCGAGGGTCACTTGCAGCATCTCGATTCACCCGGCTTTCTTCCATCACCGCATACAGGGAGAGGCAATGCTGCCACTGGGTTGCTTCCTGTGCAAAGCTCATCTTAACAAAAACACTAGGAGTGCCGCATGCACAATTCAATCGCAGGCCTTGCAAGCCAAAGCAGCAGTGTTGTAGCTGATTGCCTCAATCACCATCAAATCTTCTCCATAGTAGTCACGCGATCAGACAGAACGAAAAAGAATCGTCGAGCCACAGCAGATGCCAAGTCTGAGCTGCAGCTATGCACGGACAGCAGAACATCTCAAGAGATTCTGTCATCAGAAAAACAGCTCATGGACGACACAGCAAGTGTGGATGACCAGGTGCAGTGGGCGAAGCTGTCCCAGCCAAGAGCACCATGGCCATCGTCCATTGTGCAGCCAATGCACAGGCAAAGGCAGAACTATTCATGCTGACCACGTCGGCCTTCGATTGCCGGAAGGAAGTACAATTGCAACGAGTGAGCAAATGATGACAATCCTCACATGTACATCAGCCGCGGCCCTGCTTGTCAAGAATGCAAAATCCTCCAATATCTTCCAATCATGCAGATTGGAAAAAGGGGCCTGAACTCCTGGCGCAACGCAGTCATTCTCTACACGAAATGTCTGCAGGATTGTGCGGAGACCAGTCCTTGATTTTTCATCTTCTCAAGCAAGTGCAGGGTCCATGTCCACTGGTGGGCACGTGCCAAGGCAGCCAGTGCCTGTCTCGCAGTAGGCGTGCTTGGATAGCTTCTACATGGCAATTTCAATCACATCTATTAAATTCTCTGAAGCTTGTCGGTAGTCACCACGAACACTCGTACTACGGAATGCCAGCAACGTACTATATTATGGTATAGCATACTGCTGTTACTACTAGCACCACGATGACAGCTATTACTACTCCAAACATCCTGAGTACCACCGCCACCACAGCTGTTTCGGCAGCTGCAACCGATAGTAAAGCAAAACGGTACTGTTACTAGGGCTACAACCGGGAGTAGTAGCAGCAGCATTAGCAATAGCAGGAGCAATAGTAGTAGCAGTAGCAGTAGCAGCAGTAGCAGATGTAGCAGCAGCAGTAGCAGTAGTAGCAGAAAAAGAAGCAGCAGCAGGAATAGTAGTAGCAGTAGCAGTAGCAGTTGTAGTAGTAGTATTAATAGTGGTGAAGTGGCGATGGTAGTCTCATTGATAATGGTGGATATGAGTTTAAGCAGTGGCACAAGCAAAATTCGTCCCTATGCTTTCCGGGCATTAATTCAAAGTTCGCCCCAAACTGCCGGGGGAAGCCGAATTGACTGAAAACGTAGGAAGATGACCTTTCCGCGTAGGACTAGTGGCACCTTAAACCCCAACCATCAAACCCCTAAACAATATGCCATCTGCTTGGGTGCAAGAAACTGAGTATCAGGAACTCAAACTCTGTCGTCCTCCTTTGGGATCGCAGCTGCGGGTTTTCCAAGGATACATTGAAAGCACTATGCGCGAAGCTTGATTTAAAGTATCACAGGCTATCCAGATTGCTCTATAGGAGCTGTGCGAAACAAGGCCCCAGGTTCATACTTTATCTGACGGTGGGTTCTTTAAGGCTATGACGTGAGAGCACTTTCCCCCAATACATCTCCCTAGTCTTCTGTAAGAATCTTTGCGCGCATCTCGGATGGATTGTCCGCAGACTCCTTGCACGAGCCTAGAAAACCTAAACCGCCAAAAAGCTAAACCTTCAATTCAAAAACCCTAAACCTTTGGCTTAAAAAAACTGAACCCTAAAAACCTTAAACCCTAGATGCACTAGAGCTTAAAAGAAAGCCCTAAACCCTGGACAAAACTAAACCCTCAAAACACCGAACCCTGTAAACGCTCAACTATAAAACCCCAAACCCTAAAGACCCCTGAAAGCCCTAAAAGCCCTTCAAGTCTTAAATTCAAAACCCTAAACCCGAAGCCTTGAACCTTAAACCCTAAGCCCTTAACCCAACACCCTAAACCATGAAAGCCCTGAACCCTGAAAACCCTCATCCCTGAAAACCCTAGACCCTAAACCCGAAACACGAAAAACTGAATCAGGTAAACCCTAAACCCTAAACCTCAATCCCTGAAACCCTGAAAAACCTTGAAACCCTAAACCCCAAGAACCAAAGACCTGAAAAAATCTTAAACCCCAAAAACCTTAAGCTCAAAAATGAACAAATCCTTAAATCAGAAAGCCAAAAGGTCCTCCATAAACCCTGAAAATGCTCTAGACCATGACAACCAACATATCTCAGCACCCGTTTCTGGCATAGTGGTAGCAGTATCAGTAGTAGTAGTAGTAGTAGTAGCAGCAGCAGCAGCAGCAGTAGCAGTAGAAGTAGAAGTAGAAGTAGAAAAGTAGAACGGTCAGTACAGGTACAAATGCAGTCGTAGTCGTTTGAAGCCAAGCTC